>JAUTBQ010048997.1:0-17672 GCA_032361185.1 Lepetodrilus ovalis
TGTGTGTGTGTGTGTGTGTGTGTGTGTGTGTGTGTGTGTGTGTGTGTGTGTGTGTGCGTGTGTTTGTGTGTGTGTGTGTGTGTGTGTGTGTGTGTGTGTGCGTGTGAGTGTGTGTGTGTGTGTGTGTGTGTGTGCGTGCGTGTCTGTGCGTATGTATGTATGTGTGTGTGTGTATGTGTGCGTGTGTGTGCATGCGTATGTGCTTGTGTGCGCGAGCGTGTGTGTGTGTGCGTGTGTGTGTGTGTGTGCGTGCGAGTGTATGCGTGCGGGCAGGCGTGCGCGCGTGCGTGCGCGTGTGTGTGTGTGTGTGTCGTGACGCATCCGTATCATGTAACGGGTACTTGTCGTTCCTGTGTTGACATGGGAGTTGATCTCGTGCCACGACCGATAGGTATTATCAAGGAAAACATTGATTGCGGGCTAGTTGCATTGCTCTAAACAAATACGGCGGTCGACGGCTGATATTTGCACGGGGAACTATATTGCACGTCATGCCATCCATATGACGAAGTCATAGTACTGATATTAATGATTTCGGATCTTTTTCCCCTCGAAGTTTTTTTATATAATCTTTTCTCTCGTTGCCTTTGAGGGTAATTGGCAGTGGCTTTCAAAGTAGACATGTTGATAATCGTAATATAATTGATACTTACTAACGAGATGCTGTGATTGTACGTTTAAATTAGAAAATACGACCATTTTATTGATTTGCCTTATTGGTATTCGAATAGTATTTTGGCCCAAATCCAAATCTTACTGTCTCAATAAAAGCTAACCAAACTTAGTAATCTGATTTTCATTTCTTATCTATATCATTTGTATTTGAACATTATTTTGGCCAAAATCCTAATCATACTGCCTCAATAACAGCTAACGGAACAGTCTGGTTTTCATTCATGATCTATTTCATGAACTCAAAGTAGACTTAATTAATAATATTGTATATCTCTAAAATACTCTTCATTGGACCATATTTAATTCCAATTTCGACGTTATTAGTGACAAAGTATTAGTTGTCGTTGCTTTGTAGTAATCAACAACATCTGATATCTAAAATCGGCGTGATAGTTATTGAGACAACATTGTTGACAATGTCGTCGAATTACTCGTTAGCACGCAGCAAGACGTGGTCAGCGCGGTGAATCTTACCATTGGTGTCGTGTCAGAATAACAATCGCGATTCACTACAATTCTTAGTAGCCATGGAGCATTGTATAGATGTAACAATATCCACTTTTAATTAACAAATATTTAAATATCTATCTAGGATTCGATTACTTTTTTTTAAGAACTTTTTCTTCTTCTTTTCATTTTGTGATCTCTTTATTTTTGTATTTTTTTATAAAGATTTTTGGTATTTTATTTTTTGTATTGTAGTTTTAGATTCGCTTTCTAGAATTCACGACTTGTTCGATTATTTCTATGGTATAATGTTACTATAATAATATATTTCTTTGTGTTTTTTCCACTTGTGTACGTATTCCCGATATGTTCTTCGTTGTTTAGGATAACCTGGCTTCCATGATAATCGTGGGAAAGGTTTAAATGCATACAATCACAGTTGGTTAACAGAGATAATGGTCAAACGAATTTATGTCTGAGACTATTTACGTTTGATTTGTACACCCAAAAGTTATTTACCGGTATACTAAGTCCCCAACACTTGATATTTATAATAAATTTAATTTTATATAATAATTATTTGTCCTGACTAATAATTATCTTGTCTCAGGTATTTATGATATATGAGAGTTATGTCCCCTTGCGTTAATACAAAGAAGGACGAAGAACTAAGATTGTTCAGGTTGTTGAAATTGAATTTTGTCTACCGTACAGCTGTATAAAGGTTTTTGGAAGTACAAACATCATTATATGTATCTCAAGTGAATGTACTTTGTAGTTGTAGCTATAAGAACTAGGCAATAACGGCCAAAAATATCTGTGATAGTATGCCTTTAATTTATTAATCTTGTCTCTGTATTGCGGTAGTCAGTATGAGATGATCTAGGTTCTCACATACCAGAGGCGAGCAATTTATCGCCGTTGCAATCAGCGCAAAAGGATTCTATTGAAATTTGCCGTTGCGATTTTCGCTTTTTGATACTTGAAAACCACCTATATACGGTGGTACATGAGATAACAGCATACATGTAAACAAAATCATAATTAATATACATGATCAAGACGGCCAGGTACCATATCGTATTATAGACAACGACCCACGTTACGGGGGATTACAGATTTTCTCGCCGCGAAATTGGCAGTTGCCTTAAGCCTAAGGCGTGACAAAACAAAACGTTAACCGTAAATGACAAAGGAAATTTCGTAGTTGTTCTTATCTAAATTGACTTTTCATATTCGCTATGTGAAATCTGTCAGATTGATGAATAGGTGATCGCACAGTCAATGACATACGTATAGATCTAAATAAACTCAAGTAAGAACGTTTATCAAATGGGTGTCAAGAAATACACCCGCGATGATTGATTTTGAAATTAATTAATCCTAATTCGCATTTACCTCCAGGCAACACAATACACGCAAATTGGCGATTGTTTGAGTGGGCAATCTTAAATACAATTTAATACAGAATCTAAAAGACTAGTTGATCAGGCAGGAGTTCGTATTAGTACCTCGCACCCCAGAGGTACTTATTACATTTTGACTTCATAGTAATAATAATAATAATAATAATAATAATAATATGTGCATTTGTAGAGCGCGCCAGCCACCGTTACACAGTGCTCTGTGCACTGATAAGTGTTTACTGGGTGGGTTTTGTGGAAACTGTTTTGGAAGAGCATAGTTTTGATGTTGGTTGTAAAGGATTGTAGAGTTGGGCAGGTTTTGATATTGAGTGGAAGATGGTTCCATTTTACAGTTGCACTATATGCAAATGTTCTTTTTTCCAAACTTGCTGTTGGTATGAGGCACAGTGACAAGGAACTGAATTTCGGACCGCAGGGATCGGGAGGGCTGATAGGGGGAGAGGAATTTGTAAGCAAACATTATACTTTTATAGTCTATTCTTGAAGCTATTTGTAACCAGTGTAGTTCCATTAGTATAGGTGTTATCATGATCTCCTGACCGCTATAACACAACAGTCCGTGTTATACGGAATTTGATTGGTTCAATGGGTGCAGGTGCAAAACGGCAAAATCCAAAATGGCGCACGATATTCAATTTTAAAGCTATCAATTAACGATTGATATCGTCTAAATTCCAAACAGTAGACCTTTATCTCCTTAAAATTTAAGTCAAGGTACCGTTTCCTACCAATCGATTTGGTACCGTTTTCGCCAATTCAATATTCGTTTTTCGTCAATATGGTGAGCCGTATTGGATGTTGCCGTTTTGCACCTGCACCCATCAGCTAGTAATACTATGAAACAATCAGATTCCTTATTATGTTGAACACGCGAAACCCCTCGTAGTGAGATAGCGTATAAACACAGACTGTTGTGTTATCGCTGTCAGGAGAGCATGAGGTGTTAGTTCTTGTGCTTCATTATATAACAGATCAACAATTTAACCATTAATTGCATAACCTGCACTCATTAATGGGTTTAACCTTTTTCAGCTCCAAATCAGTTCTGGACATCACTGATGCATTGATAACATTTTTGTTAAGAAAGTCATGGGCTAATTGTTAAAAGTAACATACTTTATTAAAATATTCTAAACACTATTCTAAAGTGACTTTAAATAAACAAAATATATATAGCATTCAGTGTTGCTCATTTTTTTCACCTTCAGTTGGTTGGTTAATTTGGCATTTAAAGCCACTTTCAAGATTTCTTCACTCATAGAATGGCTTACATGCACATGCGTATGTTTTCAAGCAGTGTTTATAGTCCTCGCTCATTTGGAATATCATTCCGCAGATACAACATAGATGCCCCACCCAGACGCAGTATACTGACTTCGATCCGACCAAACCCTGCTTTAACCCTTTAATGCTCAAGCACCAAGCATTTCGTAACGTCTTTAGGTATGGCGTGAATGAGGATCGAACGCGCGACCTTCCGCAATCGAGGTAGACGCTCTAACCACTACGCCATGGAACCGGACACCGGGAGGCGTCAGAAGCTCTTTGTGAGAAAGGACCAGTGAATATACCAGGGTATCGTTACTCGAAGTTCTCTTATCCACTATGAGACCATAGCGCTCTCGTAAGTACATGAGCGCCATATATTAAAGATCGCTACGCGAGCGCTAATGGTCTCTTAACTAGCTTAGAGATACCTTGGTCTGGTTTGATGGCCACACCAAAGTGGCGTATGACCTCCCCTACCCCACTCTCCCCATTTCCTTATACTCCACTGTTGACATAACACCACCAGTATTGAATAGGCCTATACCTAATATGTTGCAGGAATTGCCGACATGGACCCCATGTTCGGGCTGACCGCTACGAAGGACACGAAGTCGATGGATGCGGCCAAGCTAAAGAACAGATCACAGGAGCGCCACTTGGAGCAGACGGTGGGCTGCCTGGACACCCAGCTGAAGTCGAGGTACACTAAGCTGCATCACACAGTCAGCGACCTGCATCAGTTTCTGGTCGATATCGACCCCAGGTCGTCCAGGTCCGTCATCTGCCCACGGGGACTCAGCGAACGCGAGAAACGCGAATACAGGCGCATAAGGAAGACCAACATGCCGAGCATGACTCTGGACGAGTTCGACGTGCTCCTCGAGAACAGGCGGAAAGAGACGCATGCGCAGAGAGGAACACACAAACCGGAAGCGAAGGACGGCGAGAAGATCGTCGACGTCGAGTCGCACGCGTTTGTTGCGCCCATTCATAAGCACCGACAGACCATGAAGGAAGCGTATGCTAGAGCGACATCGGTGGATCTGAAATATTCCGACACGAAGGCGGGAAAAGGCAGACGACATAGTCACGAGGGACAATCCGGCAGACGAGGATCGATGCCCAATGACGGAAAATCGCGAAGACGCGGGTCGATGCCCCATGACGGACAGTCCCCGAAACGACGATCCAGCGACGGGTACGTGACGATTACTGTAGCGTCCAATCTCCTAAGACGTCGACGCAGTGTGGAAATTCGCACGAAATCCACGACCCGCAAGTACAGCGACAGCACAACGCTTGACCCACTCACGCTGGCGGCCTTGCAGAGAAACATCAGGAACAACATGTCTTCTGGATCGTCCGAGGAAGATTGAAAGTACAAAACATGAAATACGATAAATGACATACATAGAAATAACCTACAATGAATGGAAGCGGTGCAAAGTTACGACATTGATCATTCAGGATTTCTCGAGTTATTTCCCTATACTCCAGCATACATTAATATGGCCTAGATTCTTTGGGCCTATTGTTGAAGCGTTCTTACTAAAAATGTGCATAATACGTGGTATAGATATCCTGAAGATTGCCGTAGAATTGTACGAACGTTTCGAAAATAGGCTCAAATGTTTGGGTAAGGGTAAATACCGAAACGGAACGAAACGGAGTGAAACGACACAAAATAAAGCAGTGAAACATGCAGAATTGAACATAATGGAGTGCTACAGAGCCATACGGAACCAATCGGAACCAAATTGAACGGAACAGAACATAAAATACGGTCCAAAACACGAATGGCGGCGAAACTCCATTTCCTGCCGTTTCGGTATTCATCTTCAATGGAGTTTCGCCCTTTTTCGTGTTTGGGACCACATAATAATTATGCTCTGTTCCGTTCTATTTGGTTCCAGTTGGTTCCAGCACTAGGGTACATTACGTTCCATTCTGTTTGTTTCATGCTCTATTCCGTGCCGTTTCGTCCCGTTCCGCGAAACGAAGTCAGTTTCGATATATTTACCCCAACCACAAGAGTTTCCAAGTTAACCGGTGTTCTTGGTATGGTGCGCAAAAGGGACGTATATACATCCACACAGTCGTGCAGAACTATTTAATAGTAGCCTATCGATATATTTTTTATTTGCATTATACGACGAAAATGGGTGTTTTCTCGTAGCATACCATTGCAATTAATGAATCCAAATACTGAACATCAGTGTTGACTCAACCGGGCTCTGTTGGTCATGGTATATTGAGTAGACATATAATATGACATTCCATTGCAGAATAAAAATAGGCTAATGGTATACGAGTAGAATAAACATGAATAGATTAACAGGCTGTCATGGTATTTTTTCTCTCGGTATTTGTATGTATACTAGTTGTATCACACATATGGTTTATTGACGTCTTAGTTATTGTAAAGATTCTTGCCATATACGCGGTCTTTCACTGGAATTCAGTTAACGGAATATCAATTTTACTATGCACATTCGGAATTTTATCTCGGTTAATATATGAATAAAAATAAATCGTCAAATGCATTGCGCTGATTGCCAAGTTAAACTGAATATGTTTTCCAGATTTACACATCAGTGAATTTTAGCGATACATAGAAATAATATATAAACGTCTATTTATATTTCGCTAGACGTACATGGATCTTTGTCAAAGCGCTACAATAGTGTTACTATACTCTCAATGGATCAGTGTGCACTCGTTAATACGTCTTCACTCCATATAGTAAGAAGTACACAAGCTCCCATTTCAAGCGCTAGAAGGCTAATATTTCCAAAGCCATCTCATCTTACACACAAGCACGCACGCACACACGCACACACACACACATACACACACAAACACACACACACACACACACATACACGCGGCACACAAGCACGCGGCACACACACACACACACACACACACACACACACACAAGCACGCGGCACACACACACACAAACATAAACAAAAATAAACAAAACACACACACAAACACACAGATACACACACACACGCGCGCGCGCACACACACACACACATACACACACACACACACACACACACACAGAGAGAGAGACATATCCCCGGTAACATGGCTTCGTGCCTCATGAATCACACATCACCATTCCGCCACCTTCAAACCCCAACCCACCTCTACACCACACCCATACCCCCCACACACAAAAAGGAGTACACCACTCCCTTCGTTTGCATGATCTACCGCAGTATATCGACTAGAACCGCCTACCGATATTTTTTTCTAGCTACCTACACTAATAGGAACTTCGCCTAAAATCAATGGAGCATTTTAAAGATTCATTATGTGATTCAGAAGCTAATGGTCGTTCAGCTGTTTGTTTTTTTCTCGATGGACATAGTTCAGAGATGGCACAACATGACGCTTTAACCTCGCCTCTCGTTAAAGTACTCCTACAAAATCTATATATAAGCCTAAATATTAAATCTCGGAAATATTGAGCAAATTTAATACGAGTAAACACATTATGTTTCATCATAAATGCGCGTAGCAATCACACCAAATCTAGACGCCGGTGCGTTTATCGACACGGTTAGGTGTGTACGCGCCTTAAATGCCAAGTTGTCTATATCGTTGCAAAACCAGTACATTTCCATATCGAAAAAGGTTTCAGAAGATTGTGTTAAACCACAATAAATATACAAATATACATCACAGCTTACACACACAGTCACACGTAAGCAATTTGTGATAGACTAGCTAGTCACTAACAACTTTAGATTTTCTCCATTTCTGGTTGAACCTATCCAGAATAGGAGAATTTTCAATGCTAAATTAATTTCGATGTCATCATGTTACCCATTAATACCATGGAAATGACCTCCCATGAATATTTCCCGGTATACGGTATCCTGTGTATGGATTTATCAACAGAGCCACATAAAAACACATAAAACACATGTTTTTATGTAATTATATTAGGCCCTGAGGTTACGATACTTTTCGTGTGCAATATCATTCTCAATCATCAAATATGGTAAGAATATACCATAATATTCAACTGGTTAGACTGCCGATGTTTGACGATATTCCCCATGACTAACACTTGTTGCAGGGCTGGAGGTCGTGGGAGTGGTTGTTGTATATGACCCTGACATGTCATCAATACCTAACATCACAGAGGCAGTAGAGAAATATGTCCCTAATGAAATACAGGTATGTAAACAAGCACTGTGCATGGCTCAAAACTAACACATTCCCGACACACAGGGGCAAGTTAAATTGCACGGCAGGCAACCATTTTTTAACATATAGCTCCTTTGGTGCTAGGCCGAGATACTCTACCGTCAATGGCCAGCTAAATGCTGATATGACGGTCGGGGCTTCTCCGCCGAAATTGTTGCCTTTGTAACTTACGCCACCTAGCCCTGTGGGAAGATAACTCTAAATGTTCGTCTGGAGCCCTGACTTTGCACAGTTCACCATTCAACATGTTCAATGGCAATACGTTATATCTGTATTTGAAAGATGATAATAGTTGTATTTTAAATACTATCATAGTAGGGTTTGAAATTTGATTGTACAGTGGACCCCTGTTTATCCAAACTTTGGATATCTGGTTCACTCGCTATCTGCACGTTTTTTACTGGGAACGATAAATCAGTTTTCCTATGTAAAATGACTTGGACATCCGGAAATTCAGTTATTCGCATGATTTTACTGGGAAGGTAAAGGTCTGGATAAATGGGGGTTGACTGTAGTGGGATTTGAAATAACGATTGTAGTTGAAACGACTAACGTAAGTTGCATGCCACTATCTACTCACAGAAAAGTGTACCTAGGCTAGCAATTTTTTTTTCATATCCAGCAATGCAGTACAATTGATCATTTAAATTGGATTTTCTTTTTAAAAAATAGAATGGAAAATGATTAAATAATACTGGATAAGAAGAAATTCTGAAGGAATTTGTTATAAAATTATTTTTGTAGCAGGCCCAAGTTTAAGTATGTGATGGAAAAAACGTCAAATCTGATTGCAGTTGTATTTGCAATGCCTTGAAATCCAATTGTAATGCCTTGAAATTGTAGTTGTATTTTATGTACAATTGTAGTAATATTTAGACTATTTTTGTAAATCTCAATGTTTTGCACGTTTTTCAGGAAACGTTCAATGGAAACGAGTTGGCTGTTGTTCACATACGAAGTATAGTTCCAGTAGTTGAACTCACAGACTTTTTTCTTCTGGGATCGGACCTGGAAGACCTCAATGTCCCTGTGACCTTGACCCAGTCCGACATATTGGACAGCAGTGTAGTATTCAGGTTGCAGTGCCATGTACCTGTCAATATTTGTGTTGAGAAGGAATCATGTAAGTCATCGGTTACACAGTGAACTTTACATTTCATCAAAATCAGGAATGTGTATTATCATAAAAACTCATTTTTAAGTGACAATCCTGAGGCATGTTCAAGCTCCACTACTTCTTGCTACGTAGCCTACTGAAGCTGTTCAGCCAGCAATACATATGCTATGAACTATTTTTGTGTATTATTTGTAGGAAGTGATACACACAATGCCGTTCAACGAACTACTATTAGTAGCAATAGTAGCGTAGCAAATATAGTGCAGCTTGAACACACCCTTGGATAGTTTTCATATCTGGTTTAATCAAAAGGTTTCAGTTTATCACAGAGTATCAGTCGTTGCCTATGGGTGAGATATTCCCGCTGCGACGTAAAGCACTAATTCATTCATTTATTCAGTTTATCAAGACAAAATAATTTTTTGTTGAGAAGGGAATGGAGAGTTTGAAGTCTCTCAAGATTATTTAACTCGTATCATAACTTGTCAGTTCATGGTAGAACTTGGAGGAATGCGCACTAGCCATTCTGCCGAGTCTCACTATTAGCCTGTCACCACCAGCTGGTACAGATGAACTAAGGATCACATCTGCACTGTGACGGTATAGATAGCGCACTCTATCATGATTGCCTCGGAAAGCTAACCTACATAATGTACATGATCTTGGATGCCAGGGGCCCAGTGCAGGTTTGAACTCGGGACATTTGCCTATGAAGTAGACGATTTCTCACTGGTACTTCCTTCTCTATTATAATAGTAGAAACTTTCAGGCATGACAATTTTCCACGGAATTCCACTGATTTGTCTGTCCGCGGAGTTGATTTATTTGCACTGAACGAGGCTTGGGACCTGCAGCCCCCAGAGCCCCTGGTTTGTTTTCAACTAAAGTCACAATCATCTTGCCATGCCTGCTATTTTTAACAATGCTGTAATACGTTTATTTAGTTTTTGTTTCATTTATGTTCCCTCGACAGGCAATTGGTCAGAGGCTATCAACACGGAGATGCATCGACTGAGTCAGACGTTGTGTTCCGCCGCGTGTGTGTACACCGTCAGAGACTCGCACATCCTTGTGAAGTCCACGGGGGTGACCGGCATGTCAGGTGACCAGTCATGTGACTCTGTGCATCAGTTCATCCAATCAGATGATAGTGCCGTCACGCGTAGCAAGAAAAAGTCTGGCAAAGATCTGGTAAGTATTGCACTTGAAGAATTTTGGGATTTTTTTTTTACTTCCTTGTCACGGGCAGATAATCGATCTGCCACGTGTCCCTATATTAGCTGATCAGGGGCAGATAATCCACTTCACAAATTGGCCCCGTTTCATTCAACTGTGCGGTTCTTGGACATATATGAGTAGTCATCAGGGGCAGATAATCTAACTGGCTCACCTGCCCACTGATCAGGGGCAGATAATCCAACTAACGCACCTACCAATATCCACTATCCTTGTTTCTGATCCTTCATGTGCTGTATATGCCAATAGCATGCCATCTCTGAACATTGTTATAGACAGCTCACAGTGAGTTCGTTCAATGAGAACCAGTGGCCTGTTCAGGAGACGTGCGACCTCGTGAGTACTCGCAAAACTTTGTCTCTTGAACCATTGTTCTCTATTGTGACGTCACGCGGGTACACGCGGGGCCACACACTCCTGAACAGGCCACAGTTTTGAGCTCAGAGCAAGATCAACAGCTGTTGAACAGTCAATGTACATGGCAATGTGGAATACACAAAATAACTATGTGTCCATTTTGAAAATCATGCCGTTTTTACGCTCTTATAAATCGATGTTCCTTTAATAAGTGAGTGAGTAACTTATGTACTATACATGTTGCAGGGCCCTGTGTCTCTGGACCTGTTTTTACAGGTCAGCGGTGAGGTGGTACTGAGTGATGTCCCTTGCTGCTCACCCGTTGTACATCATACAATGGGTGTGTATTTTTATGAATATCAACACAAACATATACACTGCTAGCTTTTGAAGTCAACTGCTAACCTTTAACCATTTAAACCATTTAAACATAATAAATAAGTAACGAATATTACAAGCATACATATGGAAATATATTCTTTCTTTGTTATATAATTATTCTTCTGTATTAAATGTCACCTATGGGTGAAATATTCCTGCTGCAACGTAAAGCACTAATTCATTCATTCATTCTGTATTAATAGATTTTGTATATGTCACATGGCAAAAGTCCTTGAATTTCATACTATTGTATAAACAATAACACAGAAGTCAATGTGAGCAACAAGATGATGACTTTTGATGTCGTGTTTTAATTTCCATCTTTCAGGAGACTTCAGAGCGGTGAAACTGAGCTTGCCGCTAGATGTGTTAATAATAGTGAAGTCTAGCGAAACCATGACACATCTACATCCCATCTTCACTGCGGCCGTCCGAAACCAGATCGAGGCAATGAAAACCAGTTTATGCCAGTATAGACAGGTACTGAATTGTAAATCTATCATTGTGTATAAATAATTACTCAGAATGAAGTAGCATGAACATTTTAAATTTGAGGACTATTTTTGCAAATTTCAGGATACAAGACTTCCATTTTGCAGAAACAATAGGGCTGTTTGTTTTGCTACCGGCTGTCCTGACCCGGCAAGCCCTTTGACCCCGTTGTGTTTGTTGTTGTTTGTTTGTTCATTCGTTCATTCATTTATTCATTTGTTTATTTATTTATTTATGCTTATCATTTCAGGATGAGGTTCTCTGTGTTCCAGAAGCATTCCACTTCCGGCCTCCAGGGTGTCAGAGTATAGTTACAGTTGTCTACCCCAAGTCTATACCAGAAGACAACTTAGGTGAGCATTTCTTTCATAACTTGCTCTGAATCAAGCACAGCTCATGGAGCGAACCTTGATGTCTGGATCAGCTCTGGCTTGTCAACCTTACTGTCACAGACTTGTCTAACACCATAATCCAATCAGCAATAATCACTCATATTCTATGTTAATCTAGAGAACATCAGAGTAATGATTCTGTACACAAAAACAGGGGCAGATAATCCTGTAGATAGATTTATTCACATTTTCCAAAAGAAATTTTTTATTTTTTATTTCTCTTTATTTTTTTATTTATTGATGTCGCTTTTCTTGTAAATGTTTTCAAATGCGTCCAATTTCAGAAGGGACTCGTGAGAGGCTCCACCGACTACTGATGTTACCTACTGACCGGCCGCTATTCCGGCGAACCAACGCTTACGTATTTCCTGGTTCCCCTGTCACTGGAGGCTATCTGCTCAACCCCCACACAGGGCTGTCAACGACTGGAAGTGAGGAGCACCTGTTGTGTCTATATCACGTAGTGGCAGTACATTGTATTTATGTATAAACATAGTGATGATGATGATAATAATAATAATAATAATAATAATAATAATAATAATAAACATTTATACCGCGCCATATCCACTCACTGATGTATGCTCACGATGTATTTGTAATGCTTATGTCCATTAGCTGAGTAGCGTAATACAATATTTACATGTAATGGAGTCGTAGCGGTTAAATGTAATGTAGCTAATTGGTCATTGTTGAGCAACCCTAATTATATCGTCTCTGGGAGCTGTTAGCATGCAATTAAAAGACGAAAGTACCAATTATTTATGTATCTACTGATGGTAAAATCTGAAGCCCAAGTTTTATGTAGGCAAATATATTACTTAAAGTGTAATATTTCTTGGAATTTAGTAATTATGAATGTGTTATGTTTAGAACTGTGATATATGAGGGCTACTTGCCACCATTAGACATGCGTATTGGATTAAAGTGAAAAGTAATCATGCTTTGTGTTGGAAGGTATGGTGTACTTCAAGTAAAACCATAGTTACAGAAAATATTGGTGAAAAAAATATAGAAAAAGTGTATGACAATGTAAGGAACATTGTTGGAAAAGGTGTATTAGCGTGTCAGTATGTCAGCAGATGAACAATTTAACCAGTAATTACATTACTTGCACTCAATAATGGATTTAATCCCTCCAGCTCCAAAACAGTTATTGACAAAATTGATGCATTTATTTTAAGAAAGACATCGGCAAATTGTTAAAAGTTATATGCTTTATGAAAATATCCTCAAAGCAGTATTATTTAATGTGACATTACATAAAATAAAAAAGCGATGATATATTCAGTGTTGCTTCAGTGTTTACCTTCAGTATATTAGCGGCACACACACCCTTAGCTTATGTATATTTCTCCTCATTCGTTAGACATGTGTATGAAACAATAGAACTTTGTTTAAATTATATCAATAGTCAGCAGTCCATTCATTTGGCGTCAAGTAAACAGTTTGTGTGTGTGTGTGTGTGTGTGTGTGTATGTGTGTATGTGTGTGTGTATGTGTGTCCACCTAGATATACGCATCGAGTTAAGTGTACATATCATAGACGGAATACTGAAAGTGAAGGCAGTGTGATTGTGTGTAGGCCTAGCCTAAATGTCTGAAGACCAAATTGTATCCAATCTATGCTATCGCCTACACAACAGCTTGCATGCTTTCATGATTAAATTGGCATGTCAGTATGCCATTGTCAGGGCAGTCTAGTACTTGTACATTCTATGTTCCAGATACATCCCTACTGTACATTGTCTGCTTCTGTTACTTCTGGTCAAGCAGTAAATTATATAAATAACTACACGTACATAACTACTTTCTTCCGAGCGTTGCTCGCTCTTTGCACTCTTTGCGACATTACGCATTTACTTTGCGAAAGCCAGACAACGAAAATAGGTGACAAAGGTGTATGCACTCCCGTTCCTGCCCTCTAAAGCAGTGCACAGCGATAAGTATCGTTGGATGAACGCTATGGACGTTGTTAGCAGTTATTCTAAATTAGATTGCTTCAAGTAGATAATCCATTTCAGGTTATTGTCGACCTCATTCTGTATCGTAAGTGCAAGTCCTAACCCTTGTCACGAAATTACCTTCTGTGAGGCTAACTTAAAGAGTAGAGTGACCACTATATAGCCTCTTTGGCAGATAACTTCACCGTCGAAGTGGGCTTCAGGATATAGACAAGCACACATAATCGTCACTTTGGGAAAGCTTTATGAATCCACGCAGGTGAGAGATAAATAGGCCAACTTCACAAGCAAGGAAGTCGGGAAGTTTAACATGGGCATATTCTTGTAGCATACACTGTATACATGTAGTTCTACGTTCACTTCGTGATATATAGGTGTTCATGGAAGCATACATGTATGTAACCACTTGAATAAGTCTAGGTTTCATGGTCAAGATAAATTATTAAGTAGCAAAAAATATATACACAACTTTATTAATGTTAGATAATGTATAATAAATAAATCTACTGTCAATTCGACAATCCGAGGACCACATTACCCCCAAAACATTGCATTCATACTTCGATGAACGAAATTTGCTTCTTGAATGAAAATTTACTGATCGCGGTGAATCAATACCGTAATACACTATACAGTTGGAAATAGTCTTGCGTGGCGCTTGGAAGTTAATACATTTTGTTTTGCTAATTTCAGTCTAAATGTAATTCAAACTAAATTTATTTCAAATGAATGTAATCTCCACCGATTTATCATGTAATTTATTTATATGGTTTGACTCATTGTGTTTACGTTCATCGAGGTATGAACGGAAAAAACCCCAATGTGCACACTTTTGTATGAACTGCTTCGCGAATTCATGGTTTGCACATCGGTTATTACGTTATTTATACCTCGATGAACGTAAAGAAATTGACAGTCAATCCTTAAATATACTGAGGTTTGGGATTGTTTTCATTGAAATATAAAAGAAACTGCCAGTAAACGTGTATGAGATTAGTAAATGAATACTTCTATAGTAGAAATATAACTGCAGCATTGCCATTACTGTTACATAAACAAATTCTGGCATGATCTGTTTATCTTTCCGAGTGTTATGAAAACGAATCGATATAAACAGATAATGATGTGCCATCAAGTTAGCACACAGTGCAAAGAGTTTAAAAATGTAAGTAGGCATATACTTTAAACGGAATTGAACTGCTTCCATCCGACAAGAAAATTGGCGCAATTTCGTTATTTTCTATTCGTATTCAATTGCATTGATCATGAATTTTAAAACACCACCAGTTCCAGCAAAGACAACGTTGATATACTGAAGCGAACAGTGAGCCTTTTAAAAATACAAATTGATATCATCAAGGCGACTTTCATCTTAGACACGTGAAGTGCTACGAACGTACTTGACACACTCATGTGCCCCTTTCACTATCCATTATTATGGACCTTTTGGGGCAAACCGCCTCACAGCTAATTCCTAGGAGCTAGCTAGGTCACCTCGTGTAGAACATCGCAATTACCCCTGGACTGCGTTGCACGTGCTCGTAGTAAGGCCTCTGTGTGTAAGTCTAGACGTGTTTCATTCTCTGCTATATCGAATGTACGGTGTACTTCCCGATTTACGCCCGGTCTGAAGTAACACGATTTAGTGATGTGCGGCCCAGGCTGATTGTTTCCCGTTAAAGAAGTTCCGATTGATGCATTACGCCTATAAGGGTTCAACGACGAGATTTCTGGATACCAATTTGAGTTTCGCATTGTAATCGACCCGTCTGAAGGAAGAGTAGGCATTAAACCGCCTTTTCCGTCAGTATTGTCAATATAAGGGTCATGTATAAACATAGTGACATCCCGGGATCTCAACTGGTAGTAAAAGAGCACATCTCTCTACAGTGGACGTCTACAATCAACCCATCGTGTACCAAAGACATCAAAGTAATGGCGATCGAGTTTATCTTTAAACGGAAAACCTGCAGATATCATTATTTTACGATAACATGTAGGCGCCACTGTTAAAACGATTAGATGAAAGATGATGATAACTGATACTGTGTAACAGTAATACATATAATTGCATATATCAATAGTCTCAGCATGTGAAATTAGTCTCCACTGCGTATTTTAATTCGAACCGTCCAGGGTATGATCCTTTCACGAAGCTCTATTATCTACTAAGAGACCATAGCGCTCTCTTTGCCGATAGCTAATGCATTGCTATGAGAGCGATATGGTCTCTTAGTAGATGAGAGCTTCGTGAAAGGATTCCCAGACCACCAACGTCTTCCTCTATAACAGCTTCACTACTTCAAAAATAAGCCAGCTCGGAGTTTCGAATACGCCGAGAATACGCATGATAAATACGTACGATCAAAGTACACGAATAACTGACCGAGCCGATGTAGTGTTTAACAATTAGTTTGCGTTTAAACACGCGCCTCTTACAACCACTGCAAACTATTCTGGTGGTTGTAATAAACGTTTTAATACAATATTATATCATACAGTACCATACGTCCTTTCACCTTTGACACGCGCACGCGTACGCGGTGTTCCGTGCGTATTCAAAATGCTGAGAGCTGACTTCTGTTCGCATGCACCGCTCCCGAATATCATCGTAGAAATAACCTCCACCATGCCTACCTAACATCCGGGTACTACTAAGTAGGCTAAAAGGTCGGTGTTTCAAGGATACACTCACACTGGAACTGCTAAATGATTCCAAGCAAAGTGACAGTCGCTATCATTCACCATCCTCTGAAACACATGGTCAATATATCCGTACAACTGTGTGACTACACGGTGAGAGATCTGTCTCATGAGACCTGCGTTACGTAACTGTCTCCTCGGGCATCTTACCGCGTAGACGGATGAACCTTTCTTACCTTATGAAACAAATACTACTACTAATAATAATAATAATTAAAATAATAATGAGAATACTTATATTGCGTCAAGTCCACCCACAAAAGCATGCTCAAAGCGCTACAATATTATTATAATGGATGTGTGTACACTCAATTCCTTCTCAGCTCCTTGGGGATTATGCAACCCAAGATGACGTTCAAGGCGCTACGATGTTATCATTCACATGTCCATCTCATCCTTCCGGGTACTCATTCACTGCTGGGTGAACATGATAGAATAGAACATTATACTGTCTTAGCATCCGTCTGAGGCATGCACGTGAGGTAGCTAGTCCCATAAGACGATATAGGGCATGCGTGTCGTATGATGGTTCTTAGCAAAGCATAATTATGCAATTATCTCCAAGCAGAGTTCAACTAAACTGTGCTGGAGAACGTAAAGAAGTAAGATGTCGTGCAGTTGTTGCATGTGTCATGACTGATCCTGAACACAGTTGTAGACGTCATGGCGACCAATACGAGTGATGAGAGCTTGAGGTCGTTTCCTGGAATTATCAAGTAAATCCTTACCAACAGATACTTCCGCAGAGGTTCTGTTCAAGACTGATTACTACATCACATAGAGTAGAGTCCTAGGCATGCAATCAGAGTCGAGATCCTCATCAAGATACACACGTGGCGCAGTGCAATGTTGATGGTCACCCTCTAATGTATCTATTTTGACGTTACATTTTTCACTTTTCATTTTGCCCTCTCTCTCTCTCTCTCTCTCTCTCTCTCTCTCTCTCTCTCTCTCTCTCTCTGTCTCTCTCTCTGTCTGTCTCTGT
>JAUTBQ010049108.1:0-17670 GCA_032361185.1 Lepetodrilus ovalis
ACACACACACACACACACACACACACACACACACACACACACACACACACACACACACACACACACACACAGTCACAAATATGCAAATAATAATATGTCAATGATCCATGTGTTACCATGAACACAGGTCCCTTTTTTTCAGTTTTAAATTTAAACAATTCGCAGAAACATTCACATTGGGGTATCGAGTGAGGTTGAGGAGGGAAGAAACAGAAAGAGGGAGGTAGATGTTTGAACTGGATGTGGTGGGTAGTTCTAATGCAATCGGTCAATCGCGCCGACCAAACCCTCTTTGTGTGTCAGGTATCTGTGCCAAATCCGATTGCTTTCCTAGGTGTAAACGTTTCTACTTCCGCCAGCCATCACGGTGGCTATCGAGACAGCGGGGAGGGGGAAAGCTGATTTCCTGGCGACAAAACAATTATCACTCACAATAAATTGGCTTAGTAACACGATTGGTGTTGCTACTGTCATATCTGCCTGGTGATTAATTTTGCGGAGACGTAAAGCGATATTTATCCAGCATGTACCGAGAAGCCAAATAACGAAGACATAAACAAACAATGTGCTTTACGTTCCAGGGGCGCCGCAAACTAGAGACGAGTTCCTTTGTGTAACGATTAAGAATAATAGTGTCATCACAGTAAGAAAAATATAGTCTTGCTTAAAAGGGTTGTCACCTTTAAGTCACTTTCTAATAACGCTCTGGCTTCAAGTATATCAGGTTCCGGGTGGCGTGAATGGGATGGATTAGTGGTGAATATACCTGAATACGTGCTATGTTTAATGAACTTCTGGCATAATGTGAAATACATATCAATTCTAACCATTGCAAAAACCAGCAATAAATAATTATTAATGCCAAATTAGTATCGAACCAATAGCATAGTCTGAAATGTGATAAACACACTTAATTAAGTTACGAAAGATAAATAATCTGAAAATTACGGTCATATGTCGTCTTTATTTTTTAGTAAAACATGACAAGTAATGGCAAATATTTTAGGGGTGAAACTAATTTTATTAAACATACATGTATTTATATATAGTTACAATGTGAACCAATCTAAGTAAAATCAAATCTTGTTTCGCTCTTTATAACATTTCGACGTTCTTTTGCTCAATTTTCCAGATGTCCATATTTCCGAGGGTCAGTTTCGGATCCTGATTTTAATGAGATTACATGGGAACAATACAATTAAGAAATTTCGTTACACATCGTGAGGCTGTTCATTAACATTTTACAATTAAGCTGACAAACAGGTATTCGTGCTGCTTCATTGAATACTCCAATTAAATATTAATATCAGCTATATGCATTATGGCACTTCACACATTGGTATCTTGTAATTGGGCTTGCACACTGTATGCTAATACTGTAAAACGCAGTGTTATATTCCTGGCGTTGTGTTGAGGTGGATTTAGACGTTTGACGCCGTCACACGGCGCAACTCGCTAGCACACGCCGGTGTATCAGTTCTGAAACACTCTAAAATTGAGCTTCCTGAGGGAGTGTTTTGCGTCGTGTGACGGCGTCAAAAGTATAAATCCACCTTTATACATGGTGACATTTTATTGACAAACATAGTGTATCTCAGGTACCGCCAAATACATGAATTCATCATTGTGTATTGCATTACATATTCTATATGTTCTCATAGCGTGATTGTTTAAAAAGAATAAACGTATTCATCATCATTATCATTATCATCATTAGGCTACAACATCAGATTAATCGAGATTAAAAATGTAATGAATGCATATGCATTATTTTTTTGAGGAACGGTATACAAGTACGATCATATATAAACTACTAGCTTGATTACATACCCTCTTTCATCTGTTTTGAATAAATAATGTTTGCCAATCAATCAAAATCCAATACCTCTTCTAATTCAATGTTATTAAGAGCTTGGTATCATACTGCTTATGAGACGGAAGTGCTATGTGCGAGCCAGATAATTTATGAAAGATATTACACATAGTGACATAGATACCCGTATTGAATTAGGACACCGTTGTCACTCTCTGTACCAAATTAAATATCCTAATTCACAACTCTGACTTCTTTAATCCAAGATACAGATAGGATATCTTTTAAAAAGCCGTACCTCATTTTGTCAATGGAGAACAAGACAAGCTAAACATTTCTGTGAGAGGCATAACGTAACGTAATTCATTGTGAAATATGGCCTTAACAAAACACATCGGTACCGAATTTCAGATTGAGTGATAGAAAGTATCCCTAGAATGTCGTCTGCATTATGAGTAGGTGTACCTAGTAATCCTCATGGCGAGTGTATACCCGGGCATGACATAGAAGGGTATGGTCGCGGATTAGGACGAGGGTTATTGTCCCTGAAAAGCCGGGTGATTCTAAAAGATGGCTTGGCGGGAGGTGCGTGAAACGAAATCGCTCTTGTTGAAGTTTGTAAACTGATAGTGTTGGGCCCGAGCGACTAAATTGTGTCGTTTTTCTGCATTATCCGTAATTTTTACAGCGACAACAAGCCCTTGCTAATAGATTAATGGGATCTAAAGCTTTCCTCTTCCGCTACATTAACTTTGATTGGAAAGAAATATGCCACGGTTGAAGATTTAAGTCACTGTTTCGGTAGGAAATTGACCTTTTGCTCTTTCTATCATTGAAAGCAATAGTTGTCGCCCTTTGTGCTTGTTCATTGCCACTTGATATCTGCGTGGTGTGACATTACTCGGGTTAATCTCATCTCATTGCGAAAATCCACTCTATTATTCATAGGAAGATCACCCCTCTCGTTTTTTGTCTGCTTCAGTGCGTCTGGCCTGTTGGAACGTGGCTCGACTCGTCTGCCCGGCGAATTGGAACAGACCTTCCCTCCGTCAGCAATCCGTGTACCCCCGTCGACTTCCGGGGTCTCGGAGCCTCGCCCGAACATCTCCAGCCATCCTCTCAACGTTGTTGGCAGTGGCGCCCTCCAGCCCTACCACGGCCTGCCCTTCTGCGGACCCAGCATGCCCAGCCCCCACGGGGCACTGGCGCTACCCTCACCCCTCCTGCACTACCCCTCCTTGTACTCGGGCCAGGGCGGGGACCTCAAACACATCAGCCTCGCTCACTACCAAGCCGTCAACCAAGCAGCCTTCGCTTCCGAGATGTCCAAAATGAAGTCGCCGTTCATCAACAGAAACTACCTGGAGTTGGCCATGCTGGTCTGCAACACCTTCCGAGGGAAGCTGTTCCCGTGTCCCCATTGTAGATACGTCACGGACAGACGTAACAACCTGAAACGTCACATCTCCACGATGCACCAGGCGTGCGACAAGGTCCTGGAATGCTGCGGAGTCCACTTCACGACCAAGGCATCGCTCCGCGAGCACATCATGATCTTCCACCACAACGGTTACTCCTGTCCGTACTGCGGGCGGAGGTTCTGCAGGAAGGCTCTGCTGAAGCGCCATCTGTCGGTGCACAGCGGCCAGAAGGACTACACCTGCCCTCACTGCGACTACGCCACGAGTCACAAGAGCAACCTGGAGCGGCACAAGAGGATCCACGATCGTCTCAGAATAGGCGAGGACGGGGAACCGGAGGAAATAATCGACCCCTGCTCGCCGTCTTCCTACACCCCGGACACGACCATGACTCAGTGCGGAGACAAAGACCTCAACGTCTGCGACATGCTCGACGATGTCAGCGACGACGACATGGATGACGACGACGACGATGATGACGTCGACGAAATTCACGACTCTTGTGCGAGCAAGTGTTCGCCTATGAACATATACGGGAAGCCGATGGATCTGTCCGATGTTTCCAAACTTATTCCCAAACAAGCGCTGCACAAAGTCGTGTCCTCAACCCAATCTGATGCTGCTACTGAAGCTGTCAATCTGTCCACGAAAGGATCAGAACAATGTAAAGTTATCTGAGCCTTCAAACAATGACTCTAGTCACTTTGTTACTTCAAATTTAGTCAGTTATCATCATTAGAACAGAATGATTATTCAACTCAGAGTATATACATAAACAATAACTTAGAAACTTATCAATCATTTCAAGGATAAAACATGCCCAACTGAATCTTCATTGTATGTCTTGTAGTATTGATTGTATCTCCTCCAAAGGACAGAATACTAGTATATCTTTATTTTCTCCAATATACCGCAAGATGTAAATAAAGTCCATGAAAACCGTCATAGCTTGTCAGACATCGCAAGTAGAAGGCGTCAATTGAGCAAACATTTCATGCTGATAAAACGGTATTACAAAATATTGACTTCAGGTGGTTGTCTGTCAAGACTATACGTAAACATAGCAAACGGGTCCCATACTATCATTATTATAGTAACAGTTGAATTGAAAGGTATTTCTACTATGCTAGTCTTGCTTTCATGTTTCCCTGTAATATAATAATAATATATTATTGCTTTTCATCTTCAGTGGGAATTCACGATGTGAATGTATTATTTACACCCATTTCATAAGTAGTGTCAACTATGAATCCGGCGTTTACCATCGATTCATCATGATTAACATAGTAACATGCCCATATGTAATAGTGTATGCTATATGGCATACATTTGTTTGTATATAGTTTTTATTTATAACAATGTCGAAATCCAATCATTACTCGTTATCTGATGTGTACATTATTATATTATATAATATGCTTTGAAGAAGAAATAAAATGTTAAAATCATTTTCTGTGTCTTCCGTCTTTGTTTCCTTCTATGCATCCATTTCCCTTGATATACGAATAGATCAGAGAGTAGAGACCTGGCACTGTACGGTGGTTGAACAAGTGTAGCCTGCAATAAGTTGTAAGCCAAAATTTCAGAACTCGCTACCAGTGTAAGTCCATTGCATAAAACACATTATCACTACAATACTTGAAAATATTGTTAGCAAAAACCTATTATAATGGCAAGAGTGGTTCATTCCAAAAAATTGACTTACATCTGTTGTAGGCTACAATTGTTCTGAGCAAAGGCCCCCACTAATGTATTGCTGTATATTAATAATTGGTGCTTTAAGTTAAAATTAATCATAGGGACTTCGATAGGCGACCACTGTCTAGGAACGTTCACAATGAGATAATTCCCGCATTCGACCATTATAATATCTAGCACATAAATTAATCTGAACATAGAATGGAATGCTGTTCCCAACCTGTGTAGGACGCATGGGGATTAAGTTATAAATGGGATATATCTGATTTCATTTCGACAAAAATAACACCGAGTCTTCGTACAGAAGTCAGTCAAAGTGTGACCAAGGCGACAACAGACATCTCTTTTCGCGCCTCCCAGTAAGAAGATCTCCCTCAATACCTTATTGGCGTTGCGCATCGATGATCTTGCCCGCAGGGGGCGCTCGTTTCGAGATCTTACCAGCTTCAAGTGGTGATACCCCCTAATAAAACTGCAAGCTTGATGCGACACACACGGCAGTTTAAATATTTCTACTGCTTGTGTTGACAGAATGCCGGAGTTTTACGACTGTGGCCGCGTCAGAGGGACGATAAACGTCGACGAATGTGGATTACCTCCCCTGGATGTCCATGCTGCTCGTTATGGGGAGCTATGGAGGACCAAGCGGCTCATGTCACGCCGTAAGACGGAAATCAGTTCCTTGGAAAACTGTTACGCCCCTAGGCCTATATAGTCTATATGATATAAAGACAGGTTGGTGTCAACATCAACAAATAGTAGTTTCTATTTGCAATATTGTGCCAAGGATGACACTGAGCACGACTGTCAAAAACGTTAAATAGTAACTTTAATAGCCAACCTTGCCACGTGAAATTGAATGACATAGATTGAATAAATGATGTTTGAATGCTACACAATATATACTGTTTTCATTCTGCTTCGAACTGGTGAAATGCCATTGGACATTTCCATGTCGTTTTTTTTTAGCAATATCTGAGAAAAGTGTCTTATTTCCTAGCAGGTTTGAACTGGGTATTGAGCCGATTTCAATAGTATTTCCCTCGTACGATGGCCAGTCAGTTAACACTACCAGAAAAAAAGACCGCAACACATGTAGCGCTGACTGTTGCAGTAGATAAACATCAACACAAATACAGTATGTTGAAGACTTCGTATGTCCATGCAAGTTTAGATAAAATGTCATACCAAATACTATTATGGATTTATAGTGTTGAATATATCGTGTATGACCTCTAGCTGTGTCAAGAAGCTTGATCAGCGAGAATAGGACTTCTGTCTGTCCGTCCGTCTGCCTATCTGGTAGGCTATGCCATGAAAACTTTGAAATAATTATATAGTCACACGAACACCAAATTAACATTATTCATCTTACATGGCCTTTGGTACGCTCGTTGTGTTTACAAGAGCCGTTTATTATTGTCACGGACAAGCAATCCAATCTGTGTAACAGCTGTTAATTCGCCAATCACAATCAAACGTGCATGATACCCTCAATATAAAACATAATTAACATGTGTATCGACCCCCATGAGCTGTACTACTTGTTATCAGTGTATTTATCATTTTGCAGTTCGCGGTAATATGTAATAAACTGTTCAGTCTTTCCCTGCCGTCATTCGTTGATTATGAAGGTACTTTATTTACTAATCAATGTCCACAATGAACATAAAATTTGAATCCGCGCAATATTCTGGTGTTGGTATTAAGCTGTCAACAGACACACTTATACGTGTTATCAGGGTACCATAAGTTTGGTAATAACTACTGGGTATCATGTTATCGTGCAAATCCGCGTAACGACCCTTGGCTCCACAAGTGCCAATCACTTTAAACAAAAAACGTCTTTTAATTTATTCATGGTATCTAATGTCAAGCATTAAACAATGATGTTTAACAGCAATGAGAAAAAAAAAATTGTGTTTCTCGTCGGGAATCTATAGGATCAACTGCACCGCTACATGAAACGGTTATTGAGGGTAATAGAGGGGGAGATTGTTTTTTGTCCTTTCACATGGGTGGTGAGCTTTGTTGAGAGGCAATTTGGAAATGTATACACGGCTCTTAAGTCTGTTTCAGCAAACGCTGTTTGACCTACATCGACCAGACTTCATCGGTATCGTGTGTGGCGCTCCAAGGTAACATAATTAATGTATATTTGGCAGTCGTCGTATTGCCTTACCTCAGATTTATGAGTCCAAGTCTGGAAGGATGTTCGCGGACATATAAAGTACATATTTAAACTCACAATGATCAGATGCGAGTAGTCAATAAGCCTGTGGCTTAGTTCAGTCTTGTAAAGGTAAGAAGAAATATTGAATATCGAAGACGTTATTTGTGATGCTTATATAATAGTCATAGCGTATAAACATTGGTACAGTTTCATATCTGAGTCTACACCAGTAGGTTGGAAGTGAGGTGCATTATATACATGGAATTTCCCCCACTCGTCTTCTTCTATTAATTTTTTATTTTGCTTTATTACTTTTATTCATTGTTAGTCATTATATTATTATTATTATTATTATTGTTATTATTATTATTATTAGTAGTAGTAGTAGTATTATTGTTGTTGTTGTTATTATTATTATTATTGTTGTTATTGTTGTTGTTGTTGTTGTTATTATTATTATTATTATTATTATTATTTACTACTGTTGTTGTGATTATAGTTTTGCTTTGTGAGATGAAATGTGATCAGTGCAAATTCATATCACTATATTTTACTATACAAACAAAAGATTATACATGCGTATTTGACAGAGTGAAAAGCAAATAATTGTTTCCTTTTATACTATTATTGTTGAAGTACAATGAGACCATTTGAATATATTTCCAAATTTACAAAATATTTTCAGTTCACGCGCCGTACAGTTACTGATGCCATACTGGCAAATTGATTGTAATGACCGTTGCATCTATAATATACATGTACACGTGTTATTTATCGGCACGTCAACTTTGTATGGGTACACTAAGTAAAGTCCTATCTCTTTAGACTTTAATGCTGTCAATCTAACACATGCAAGAACTGATGGTCTAAATGGCACAAGTAAAAGATTTGGCTCATGGTTACATAACATATCAATTTGGTAATATTGTAAGAATACTTTTAGTTTACGCCACCTGGCATACACAAGCAGAGAGACTGGACGCTTCTTTGGACACTACATTACACTAAACCATTAGGATAATTAATAAACACACACTATTTAAATGTTCATAGACCTCTGTATTGCAATAAACTAATGAGATAAAACTAACACTAATGAATGCAAGAAAATATATAGTTAATAAAGTAATAATTAAAACAAGGATGCATGGAAACTAGATATGTACTGGTATACATTCTAAACAATGTATGTGCAAATTAACGAATATATGATATGCAACCCATTCATCAATAGACACCAGTCAGAACGAGCAGTATTTTCTCCCTTTATACATAAACATACTAGTAACATGCTTGTATCATCTATACATAACTGTTTCATCAATTATTATAGCAATATAAAAGCTAAATAGTATTATATCAATAGTAATAATAATTATCAAGGTAATTCAGCTGGCAGAAATTCTGCAACTTTCTACTGAATTAAATTTGAATAAAGTTAATATATTCTCTACACATCTAGGTTGAAAACAACATTAATCAATAACTATTATATTAACAATACAAATAATTGTATTCTATTTCGCACCCACCAAAGAATCCCGTTCGTGATAGAGTTATACAATATATAATAGAAACCTTTTATTTTGCACATCAAAAATGAGGACAGAACAATATGTCCACGCTATAAAAGGAGAAACGCGAGAAGAATAATCATTTTAATATATGCTATGTTTAAGATAAATAATAACGTACATACTTGAAAGGAAGTAAATATGTTTTTAGTTCTATTAGATTGTTAAATCCGTTATTTAATTTAATTATTTTAAAACGAGAGGCATTGTAACTTTACAGATATAATATACGTTAACCTTTGACTTGGATCATTTGTAGCTATTTGTTTTTATATATACTCAACAAAATAAAGTAAGGACCTGCTGATATTTTGTAGGAAGCTCGGCTTGAGGAATATAATGGCATTGCCATTCTGATTACAATGCCTGTAGACGTTTGGAACCCCTTAACAAAAATAATAAAAATCTGGCCATAAAATAATGTTGTCGAGTATTACTTAAACATAGTTTATTAAGAAATGGATGGTTCTTGATAATCAAGCTAAAATAATGTATTTCTATAAAAAAAAATATTCACAAAGTTTATTAGGAGATAAACAGTCCATATTGCAAATTTCCGGGAGGTTATCGTTATTTAATCATTGCAATTTAAACACATTTTTTTTCAAGGAAATGTAAATATTATGGTACAATTATTTATATCTTTAATATTCCTGATTATATTCCAGAACAAAATGATAATACCGCAACACAATTATAGTCTAGTATAAGGTTCATATATATTAATGGCTATTGAATGAAGGAATTGATCTAGGGCTGTTTCTTGACATTTTTATGGTGGGATTATGTTTGATCGCGGAAGGGAAACAACCACTGCGCATGCTGTTTTGAACCGAATCTTCAAAACATACCACAATGCATAATCTATGTTTATGTCTTCTGGGTTACAGCAACTCAAGTATACGTGACGACTCGATTTACATGATGCTTACCTTATATGGTGATTATTTTGCAATATGCAAATGTAGAAAGAAAGAAAATTAAGAATTGGATGAAGTGTTTTATTATATTTTTCTAAATTGAATCGTGACATACTATAATAAATACTTTCGATAAGGGAAATTTACTCATGCTCGGAGGAATATCCTATTTACGAATGACGTAATGTAATGATATTGTTATTGTTATTTTTGTTTACATGTACTGTTCATTATGTAGGTAATGGTAATTAAGAAATTAAGCATTGTAGGAAATGTTTACGATTATTTTCTATTAGTATGTATATCATGTTACCTTTTGTCCTTAAAAATATATATTAATCACTTACTATTTAGTTTTACTACGATATACTCTACTACATGTACTAAATTTCACTGATATTTAACTGAAATAAATTTGTGGCTGGAAATGTAGTCTTATATATACATTATTAATTATTTCATTGTGTTCCACAATGTCATATACAGGTAGTATCATGATGCTAATGTGTATACTTCACTTAATTGTATAAAATAGCACACACACAATTCTTTCTTGAGTTAATGTCGACGCTATTCCTCGTGATGTCATTGTGATGGGATAAAAACAAAACAATAAACAAACATTACGTCATTAGCTATCATTTTGATATGTTTGATATCCAAAGAAACTTTGTTGAACATATTTAGGAAATACTAGCATCCTAGTAAATAGACTCTGAAGCCAGTCCTGGGGAATATCAATTGAATTGCAGTAACTTACATTTATTTGGACCTATTGTGAATAACTCGTACTACGGAAGCCTTATGCTAAGAAATATCCACTGAAAATGGAAACGTACAAACATGTAGTAATAGAAGGCAGACTATATCCTACAAAATGTATCACACTTCAACGATTAACACAAACAGTCCATTGTGAAATATGGAGTTTGTCTGAAATAACAGTTATCTCCGTCAAATCCAGAGTAGGTGATTTAGCCACACAATAGCTCGACACGCCTCGGAATGTCGGGAGGAGAGCTAAATGTTAGAGACTTGCGTGATTCAGGTAATCTGTCGTGTTGCGGAGGCGGTAGACACCGTTGTTATTGGATCACTGTGTCATAACTGAAGTGCATGCATCACGAGGGTACAAACCCATTATAACCTCCCCGTGCTGGGTCAATATGGCATCCAACTTGACCACAATGAACCATGGGAAATAAAGAATATAAATTATGTGCTCTTGGTGACATTTCCTGTAGGGAAGATTTTTCTCGTAGAATCTTCCGTCAGACGTGGGAGTCTCTTGCAAAATTGTATAGAAATATTAATTTAATTAAAATTGGCAAAACGATTTGTTATATGTATATCAAGAAAAACAAAACATTTTGATGTTTTTCAATAGTGTACATTGTGTTTAAAATAATGTTGCTATTACCGGTAGCTAAGAACGGTCAAAAACATATTACGAGTATATGATAATATGGATAAACACTACTATATTGCATTCAATGATTTTGACTATTCTTCAATATACTGTGTGTGTGTGTGTGTATATATGCTAATGTTTAGAACTAAAGATCTATACATATTGAATACATATCATAATAAAATACTGTCAACTTAACTTCTTTAATTTTCCGTAGAAAAACAGGCGTAAATCACGTAATGATGAATGTTAACGAAGTGCCAAATGCATTTGGACTGTAATCTTTAATCTTCCTCTTGCTTAATCGTTTTTCCTTTTCTTTTTGGGTTTAGCTCTTATCTATTCTAGTTACAAAACCATACAAACACGAGTATATTTAATGAACACTATATACTATTCGACAGACACTAATAAGATACCGTACGCATTCATTACTGTTTTGGTATTCGAAGAACCACTAGCAGTTGACTTCACACCATTTTCTAATAAATTCAATATTCCTCCTCCAATAGAATGTGATACAATCGAGGTGGCGTATTTGTCAAACTTACGAGTTATTTATGCTTTTAATCCCCTTAATCAAGTTTATGCGAACTTAACCATCCGCCCTTCCGTAAATGACCCAACTGTTGACAAGCACCCTCGTCAATGGCTGTAAAGCACCCCGAGATCCACTGAGGTGCGTTCAAGTTGCTCTTATCGCAAAAACGCCCCTTTCCCATTTTCTCCGAGGGTAGGCTCGAAACTCGATCCTCCGACGCAGTGAGAGTTGTGCCATCTAGGTTTATAGCTGCAATTATTTATCATTATTTTCTTATTGAAAACCAATCTGGATCTACAGTACCCTGTCAATTAGTATCGGATTGCGCTCGTAAATAGTTGCGCAAGTGTCTCCAACTTTTCTGCCACCCGAATGATGGCCTCGTTGATGGACGTTTACACCCGTAATGTACGGACCGACGCAGAGCAGTATATGCTTTTATAGCCCGATGACACCGAGGCATCGCTGTGTTTCACGTACGTGAATAATTGTTTTATTGCGATTGTTTCCACCACTTGATGCACATTTGCGATATGGCTACTACTCTAGTATAATATCTGCAACGGAACATTCCGTGCATATCGTCTTTTCTAAATTAATCCAGTACTACTAAAATAAGTTTGCATGAAGTTTTCGATGAAAATACATTACATAAACTTTTAAAGATATTGCAACTGCATTCGGTACTTCTTTATCATTCATTATTATGTGATTTGCGCATGTTTTTCTAGAAAGAAAAAAAATCACTTAAAAAGAAAATAATGAAAAAATTGGGTGGAATTTTATTATTTACCATACGGTATATATTGTGAAAGATCATTATTTTCTGATGATGTAGATATTATTTTGATTGCAATCGATTTCTAATTAATGACGCAACACCTCAAAACGCACTTTGTAAGAAAGTTGAATTTTCTGGCGGCCATCTTTGAGTTGACTTCAAAAGAGTACATTTGCAGGTTAAATTTTGGTGCAGCGTCCGGATTCATTAAAAACAGCCATATGTGCATAATAAAATGCCTAGAAACCTAACGAGCCGGGAGGTTAAGGGTCAAATTAGATTTTCAACTCCTACAGAAACTGGACTAATGCCATTGCCATGTTCAAAGCATATATACTAGTAATCGACCATATCTCAAAATTACATTTAAGCTGCGATGACATTTAAAATTTCTTAGTTCTATATGAAGAGAATTACATTGTCTTCTAATTCGAATTACCTATACTTCTAATTTTTGGCAATTAGAGTACGTTTTCATTAATACCACTTATAAGCATTAGGTCTATACATTATTTTCTGAAAACCCCGGTAAAGGCTTATGCTAACAATGTGAGCTTGGCGTGTAAGTCTGTATATTAAGCATTTGAATAACTATTTGTTTTCAGAAGTCTTTGTATTCCGTTGAGGGCTATCATTACCAACACATGTCCTGAGTGTGAGTATGTGTTTGGTGTGTGTGTGCACTGAGTTGAGTTATAGATCACCTTTTGTATAAAAAGTCAGCAGCGGACGTTCAAGAGAAGAGTCTTATAGCTCAGACCTCCACACCTCGTTCGTCAAGGGTCGAACTCTCGGAGCCCTACCGTACCAAATTTCACCATAAATCACCCCCCGAACCAGCACGTGACAACCATTGACTGAAAGTAAGCTTTTAAAGGCAAACGTCAACAGTGCCGCGTCTAAATAGCTGCGCAACGCAGCCGCGGCGCCTATGGGTAGGTTCCAGGTCCATAAAATCGCTGCTTTACATTGCAATTGAAATTTTACTACTAAACGTAGGGTGTGAAGCTAATTGTTGATATCTCGGGGCCGTCTCGGTCACGTGGTTTTCTAAGGATCTCATACACCCTGTGTGTCATGGTTAGGAGAAGGGTTGCAATAAAACGATCAGCGGATGCTCTTTCATACAGGAAAGGCGTGTAATGGCATACTCGTATATCCGATGTCGAACCACATTTTGATATCAATTGTCACCTAATATGCACGACTACACGGTTCATTATATCACAGCCATGCGGATTGTGTGCGACTGTGCATCGTTGTTTACTGGGGAAACATTGCTAGGTATCGTGTGGAGAATGCTGAAACTCTAAGATATACTTCTATTAAAAACAACCGCAGAAGGCTGTTAAACCAAACAACTCGCAGACAGATAGATGATATATTTATACTATATTTATATAACGCCCCTTTCATGCTTATAGCCCTTTCAAATGTGCTTTACAACATAAGATAAATAAATATACATACAGTAAAAAGAGTGATATGCATGGCTGCAGGTTAATCTGAAATATTATTTAAACATGTGAGTTTAAGTAAGCTTTTGAAAGAGTTCAATTCAGTGGCATTCTGTAGTTGCGATGGTATCGTGTTCTAAGACTTTGCAGAAATGTAAGAGAATGTCGCTCGCCGAACTTCACGCACTTCACTCTCAGAATCACAAGTGTGAGAGAATCACAAGTATGAGAGGGTTACGGGGACCAAGTATTACACCAGAGAAATCGTAAATAGCCAGATGAACCAAGTATTACCCCAGAAAATGTGTAGGTAGAAGAACCAAGAAAACCAATAGGCAACCAGAGGAACCAAGTATTACACGAGAAAACCAACGGAGAGTGAGATAATAATATTGAGTTGCTAGTGGAATATTTAATTCATCTGGCAACCTATTGGTAATTAATGATAATTATTGTCTGGTGTAATACTTGGTTCATCTGGCTATCTACACGTCTGGTCAGCGCCAACTATGTTTGGTTCATCTGGCTAGCTACAAATTGCCTAGTCTAAATTTACTATACTTGGTTCATGTCTATTTAGGGGTCTGCTGTAATTCATGGTTCATCTTGCTACCTACCGGTTTTCTATTGCACCAAATTGCATCCAATCGTAAAGCTTCAAAGCAGTTTACCATAGATATTAGGCTATGAGTACCTGATTGTGAGACCTGATCTGAAGACATAGAGATGAAAACAGTCAAAGCTGCAGACGTAACTGGTTTCACAGAGAGGCAGCAATGATTTGAAAGATCTTTGTCCAAAATACTTCAGCTTTGCTACAGGAAACACAAACTGAAGCTTGCCCTTTGCGTTGAGGACAGGTTCCTGGTTGTAACAGGCTGTAGCTGTTCCACTGTAGCAACGATGGGTGATGCTGAACTGTTCTATGTCTGCATTTACATCAGAAAACCAATAGACAGTCAGGGTATCGTTTCTCGAAGCTCTCTTATCCACTAACAGACCATAGCGCTCTCGTAAGTGCACGAGTGCCGTGCATTAAAGGTCGCTACGAGAGTGATTATGGTCTCGTAGTAGATTTACGAGCTTCCAGAAACGATAGCTAGATGAACCAAGTATTACACAAAACAATAATTACAAGCAGACAATGCTAGACGGAACCAGTGTCTGTACATGCTCTTCCGACACAAGGGTGGATCAAAGCTGGGGCTCACTCGGCTTGCGCCACATCTAAATAATAAAATATATAAACACATAAACACATATTATTTTGTATTATGACTGGGTTTTAAGACAAATTTGTTTTGTCAACTATTTCTATAATCTGAAGACATCCCATAAGAATGCTACTGTTTAACCCTTTGTCGTAACTTAGATGCTATAAATGTCACTGAAATTACGAGCCCCTACTAAACCAAACGTCTGAATTTGCCCCTGCATCAGTAGTATCGCTGGTAAGTTGTACTCTGTGAATACAGTTGTTTTTAATTCTTTAACACGCATAGACACCTTTGCGGAAAGTAGACACGTAGATAACGCTATCAATTCAGTTTAGTGCAGCAGGACTAAATGAGAGCCCAAAATACAATACTCGGTCAAAATAAAGGAAAACAATATTACTTCTCAAAGATACGTTCATAAACTTATAAAAATACGTTGCGGAAATGTTGAATTATGTATCTTTAAAGATACACATTTCATTTTATATATAATTTATTAGTAATTACAGTTACCTTGTGATTCAATACTGACACTTTAAATAAGGAGTAGAACATTTTACCATTATGATATCACGTCGAAAATATTGTTTCTTTGATATACATGTACATGTATATTGTATATGTATAATTTATTATGATTACGCTAGGCAGGACAGGGAGAGGCATGCAGTACAGTCGCTTTTACGAGCACACAGTAAGTATTCCAACAAGGATATAGTAACACCCAACACGTCATAGATGTTATTTCCGGTTGTTGTGCACCGGTCACAAGGAAATAACGCGATAAAAATGTTGTTAAGTCCGCATTGAAATTTACATATATTTAAGATTAGATTAGAGAATGCCCCGATTTCTGGAAGCAAAATTAAGTTTGAAATTTTTCTCAGTGATATTTCTCCCATTGACTCAGTTCTGTAACTTGAGCAAAAACACACAAGAGTCGATGGGAAAAATCTCAGGCGAGCAATATCTCAAACTTATGTTTGTTACGAGAAATCCCGATTGGAGGTTGGTTTATTTGCCATTACACTTATTTTGAGAAAATTGCGATTTAAATTGTGCATATCTTATTATTACAGTGGTGGTTTACAGCTGTGACATTTTAAATATACATTGTATTAGGACATGAACAAATAGGGTATTTTCTTATAAAAATAATAATAATTCATGTTAGTTTTCATAAATATGCAAATTTTTGCTTGTACATGTAGGTATAAAGTTTTTCTAAACCAGAAGCACTAACATGTGAGTTCCATAGTATTCTATATCCATAACCGTACATCAAGCAAACCAAATTAAAATGTTATCTTTTACGTTGAAATAGCATTTGGAGATAGTGATTGTTATAATCTAAATATACAAGTTTCATTTGGAAAGGGACATGGAACATGTGCCGAAAACACTTCTATTTCACTATTTTGTGGGTAAAACCGCGAGGAGATATAATAAAGGCCTAATTATTACCTATTGCTAGCATTAATTCCATTTTTAAAGGCATACAATCACGGTTGATTGGCCTAGATAATGGCCAAACGAATTTCTGTCCGAGACTCTTTACGTTTGATTTGTACACCCCAAAGTTGTTATTTACTGGTATACTAAGTCCCCAACACTTGATATTTATAATAAATTTCATATTTTATAATAATTATTTGTCAAGAAAATTTTTTATATTGTCTTTGATGTATTCATGATATATGAGAGTTATGTCCCCTTGCGTTGATACAAAGAAGGGTGAAGAACTAAGATTGTTCAGGTTGTGGAAATTGAATTTTGTCTACCATACAGCGGTAGAAAGGTTTTTGGAAGTACAAACGTGATTATATGTATGTCAAGTTAAGAACTAGTAAAACACGGCCATAAATATCTGTGATTGTATGCCTTTAAAGGAAGGCATACAATCACGGTTGATAAACCTAGATAATGACAAGAAGCTTGAAATAATATGAATCCGAAGAGAGAACAAGTTGATAACAGAAGCCGCAGTCCTACCGCATCGTCTTACGTCAGGCATCCCACTATAGTATACAGGATTATCCGCGAAAGGATCTTTCAAGTTTGGCCATGCATCAAACAAGAATCTGGATCTCGACCGTGGGCAGGTATTTATACAACACACAGTTATGGTCTATATACGCCAATATGACTGTGTCCTAACACTACTTTAGAATTATTCACTTATTATACCTACCAGGGTACATATTTCTGTATTTTTGTTTCCACATACTCTAATGATGCAGTTCACCAGCGTGTAAATATACGTTACTGCAGAAAGAAGGGTTTTCTGAGGGAGCGTATTATTGTGTAGCAGAAAGCACCATTTGACAGCATATTTACAATATTGAGCACAGCGAATACTAAGCACAATTTGGATTGAATCATCACAGCGGATACTAAGCACAACTTGGCAACATATTTACACTGTTCTGTCACAGCGGATACTAAGCACAACTTGGCAACATATTTACACTGTTCTGTCTTGGCGAATACTAAGCACCAATTGGCAGCATGTTTTCATTTACTGTAGCATAACATTGTTGTCCAGTGGGATACAGTATTGGTGATAAAAAAAATTCTCATCACAACACAAATCTCTCTCTCTCTCTCTCTCTCTCTCTCTCTCTCTCTCTCTCTCTCTCTCTCTCTCTCTCTCTCTCTCTCTCT
>JAUTBQ010049219.1:0-16803 GCA_032361185.1 Lepetodrilus ovalis
GTGTACGTGTATCCGGATATACAAGTACGCTTAGAACAAAAGAAACCATGGCAACGAGACCGGAAGAGGGGTATAAGTGATAATGGACCTTTACTAGTTAAGCTCTCTAAATATATATTAAACAAGGTTTATTACTACTACTGTGTCCTGTTTTCTCTAATTCACTGGTATAATACCAGTCTACTATGTATAATGTACCGTATTGAATAGTGGTATCAGCAGTTTGACATCGAGGTACTCAATTTTGTCAGATATATGTTTGAAAGGTTATGGATACTACAAAATGACAAGGGCTTTTACGCAAGTACCAATAACTTTTTAACTAGTTGACAAACCTTTATGAAGTATGAGAAATGTCTGCCACAATATTAGTGGTTCTAAAATCAATACATATCCAATACATTTTCATAAATTCGGATTTCTATATGTGAAAATTGAAATCCATAACGTCAAAAATTACCCTAAATTTGGATACATTTTATTGCACTCTGAAATACTAGTATTTAGTTTAGATAGAGGGCTGAAAGTTGGCCTGCAGTTAAATACTATATGTAGGACTATTCTGCAGAGGCGGAAATGGATTTGAGCTCCATCTATACACCCTATTTGATTGCAAGTTACCATGGTTACCATAACAGCCAAACATGAACAAGACAGGATATTGTAAAAGTGGCGTTTATATTTTTCGTTACTTTTACAGTTAAAAATTGGGAATGGCACATAGTATAGATTAAGTATAGGCAGATAACACTGGCACTGTAGCATGTCCTAGCTGCCGCAGGATAGTCCATGCGCTAGTACCACCAGTCAGTGGAAATCCGACCTAGTTCTAGCAGGACGTGCATAAAAAACATGCAAGCCGCGATGTCAGTGAAATAATCTTGAAAGCGTATGTAAAACCCTGTTTAAGCAACCATATCAAGGGTATATATGTGGTCTTATTGAAATCGTCAGTAGCATTCTTCTAATTATTCATTCCCCTGCAATTATTACATCATACTGTTTGTTAATGAATCAAGTTTATTTTCTTAAAAGTGACATGGTTTATTGGATATGTATATTACAAAGCATAACGACTATGTATTGCTCATAAATCAATATATTGGTACATATTAACTCTGACATTGCTAAGAACAATTATAACAGAAATGCACAGATTACAACAAAAAAACATCAACAATAGCATTATAAAACATATAGTGTTGTCATACATTACTATGAGACAATAATGAAAAAGATAAGAAACGCTGTCATTTTTTTGCTATCTATAGGACGTGGAATTCTATACAGTAAAACAGGATATTATGCTTTGTTAGAGGAAGAATAACATCATATTTGAGCAATATGGGTGTTGTAGGTATTTAAAAGCATGGAATGGCCACGATTGTTACAATCATACATGTAACGTATGTTACTACAATTGATTATGTTCAGTGTTGATATAAAATAGAAGATTGGAAATATGTGGATTAAACGAGACATTTGTTCCGAATAACTTAAATAAAACTTTTAAAACTGGAAACAAATTTAACAATTCTAAGACAATCACGTTTCGTCAACAACAGTTACAAAATTAGACATACTAGTATATGTTAAGGTCAATTTTACAATAATCATGTATTATTAGAAGCGGTGGCTTTGAAAGAATATTCACTGCCATCAGTTTACATTGTAAACACACGTTTAAGTATGATAAAAAGGCATTATAAATTGATAAAAATATATATTTATATAATATAGTCATAAAATTCAGAATAAAAATATATTTGTCATATAATTGCATTGCTCGCATTCATTCATTCATTCATACATTTGTGTATATTAAAACATTACTACAATCAATATATAACAAAATGTATTCCACAGTACTGGCCTCTGTGAAATGTCAATCACATAGCAGGATCTGCTTCGAACAAACTAAAGTACTGGTGTATCTTGTGTCATGATTTGTTGACATTCGTAATATAACATTCTCAAAATATACAACGTAAACAAAATCGTATGTCTCCTTTTGTATCTGGTAGTGTTCAAGCTTTGGATATGGTGTCGTTGTACGTTGAATGTCCAGTCTATCACAACCGTGTCACTGTGATCTCCTCTTCCTCTCTGAATGACTCAGGATTCCCCTTGTTGAATGGCACCATTCCTTCTTGCTTCGCGTCACCTTTCGTCGGTTGGATGTTGGAGGAGACCTGAGCGAGGTTTGACGCGTACTGCGAGGTGGACAACCGGATGTCTGCCGGGTCGGCCATGAACTGAGGGTTCATGTATGCGTAAGTCTGGTTTGAGAATGGTCCTGCGAGGACCGTCGTGTTGTCCGATTTGCTGTCGGCCCCGGATGTCGACGTGTCGTCCTTGTCCGAGATACTGTCGGATTGCTCTTGGGCAAAGTTCACAAATACCTGAAAGAGATAGTGTAGCCAAGCTTATCATGGTGTGGCTTTAGAAGGCAGGAGAAGATACGGAGGAAATAAAGCATTTTAGATTTGCATTGCTAATTTCAGATCAACTCTTAGGATGGCCAGAGATCATCAGCTATTATACAGCATGTACTTTACTATCACACTTATAGTACAGATATATAGTGAACTTTGTATACGTCAATGACGTGTATAACCCCTGTCACAGTTATTCAGTAATTTACTACACTTTACTATCAATCAAATCACTTGTAATTCTAGTGAGAAACCTATTACCTATACATACTTCGGGCCATAGCTAGGGACAGCTGCCCCTGGTAATTTTACCTATGTTATTTCTCTCATAAATCGCAATATCACTTCGTAATTTTCATTGAAATGCCGCCCCCTATGCTAGTAACATATTTAGCTACGGCCCTGTACTTGTAATATTGCCGACACTAACCATGGATCATGAAAGCACTGACCAGAATCTGACACATTCATGCAGTTATTAAGTAGCGTCCGATACGAGTACGTACCGTGTCAAGAGTGGTCTGGGAGACAGAGTATCTGGATATGTGTCTCTCCCTCTCAGCCGCCTGCAGTATTGTGAAGAGCTCTGCTACTGACGATGACTCCCTGGGAATGGTCACCTCCACGATGCTATGGTGCTTGTCCTAGAGAGTGACAGTACAATACAGTCTACAGCAGGTCAACGTAGACATAGCAATACAGTCTACAGCAGGTCAACGTAGACATAGCAATACAATTATAGTGCACAGGCTCCTTCAGGGCCGGCAATAGAAACATCAAATGAAGATGACACAGTCCGGCATTATTAAATATTTGTTATTAAGATGAACATGACAAAACAAAGAACACAATCCCTGGCTGAACTAAGACCTTCCTTGTAAAGAATCTTATTCTTGCCCTAGTGTCAATATAATTAAGGTTTTATTTATGTTCAGATTTCATACATTATGTCCCTGGTTAATTCCAGTTATTACATTTTGTGATAAACATTACTTAAGTTAAAAAGAAACGAATGAATATACTATAGTACTATTTATGTTCTTTAGATTCAACAATTCCCAGACTAAATGCCAATATAAAGTACACGTAATTAAATATTAACTTGGTGTTAAGGAGTTATTAGTACATTATATCCATAGTATAATCGTTGAGGATTAGATTAAGATATATACGTTAAATACACGTACAAATACGAATGCTGTGTGATATAGTACTGTGTAATGTCCTTGTTATTGTACTTAAATAATACAGAAAGAGATAATATTAGATAAGCGATATCAACTGGCGAAAATTGAAAGAAAACAAGGTTTAGTAATGAGATGAAAACAGTAGCTTCGAGATTACAATCAGTTATAATGAAGTTACTTCTGGTATGGTGACAAAGATGTCAGCCAAAATTCACAATATAATTGATAAGTAAACTGATGTTCATGCTATTCTCACAACATTGACGAGGGTTGGTCTTGCATGCCGTTATCCAGAGAGGAGAAGAAGACGAGCCATTCCAGTAGAGGTACCCACAAGGCCGGAAGTTGAGTAGTAAAGCTGACTAGGTGAGTAGCGTATACGACGAGGGTCCAGGAAAACAAACAAAAACAATACTGACCTTGCCATCTACACTGACCTTGAGGGCCGCCCCAGCAAAGCGCGTGAGGAATTCCTGCTCAATGTTGAATCTGTTGTTGGACAGTCCTTGTATGTCCATCTTCACTGTGTAGCCACCACCAAATCTGGTAAATAGTCGACATTCATAAAGTTTCTAAGATAAATAATAACCTTACAGTACATAATGGTCTTAAACGTTCTGATAATGTCAATAAATCGTCAAAATATCATCACCACCAATAGCTAACATTCATCTAACTTTTATAATAAATGATAACCTTACACACAGCGTGGAGAAATCATCTAAATAGCCCACATATCGTTCTGATTGAACATGAAGACGTATTCTGATAAACACAGGAGTATTGGTGTGCGGCAAAGAAAAGCGGAGATGTCTTATTGAACTCTAGCATGAGCTGTCTGACTTACTTGGTCTTGAGATGTTGGGCACTGCCCAGACACATCAGTCTCCCGTTCACCATGATGGCCAACCTCGAACACAGGGCGTCACATTCGTTCATACTGAAAATGAAATTCAAAACAAATATACATATCCCTATCACACATAAGCTGTGACATAATTTCTATGACTGCAATATATTATTAATGAAGGTTGGTCGTGCTTTTTGTGATGTTTTTGGCCTAACTCTCTAGACGTAACTGATATGAATAGAAACATTTTACCTCATGGATATACCGGTAGTAGGCTACGCTAAGGTCTCAATTTATAACCCACTACTAACTCCCACAGGAGATATCGCTTGTAGAAGTTGAACTGATATCCTCCTAGGAGATATCCCTTCAAATTGCTCTGATAGGTCAGTCAGGTCAGTCATGGTCAATCACTTGCTCAGTATATTCTGTTGCCATCCAATCGACAGCCGTTCCCGTGCATGATTTGCATGGGCTTGTCAATTTCACACATCAATTGTCACCATTGCAGGTGCATGTGAAGACTTCTGTTCAGTAAATAAGCAAGTGAGGTACACTATTTATACCTTACATTTTAGCATATTGCTTTAGTTACATTATTGGGTGATAAATAGAATCTCCACCTCATGTCTGTTGATACCAATGTTATCCTACTTGTTGATAAAAGTAACCAAAATCTTGGGCAAAGCCTCGGATTTAACTATAACTGAGGCCCAGGTATGTTAAAAAGAAATGTGTTTGGCATGTTTAGTCAAATAATTTGTTTACATACCTATGGTAAATGACAACAGGATAACGAAGTCAATTCTCCATATTGGACTGAACATTTTCCAGATCAAACTACCGGTAGGACATTTCATATTTGCACAAGAAATAACTTTACCGATATTTAAATGATATTTGCAATATGAATACATTTACTTTAAAAATGCAATTCCTTTCTATAGTATTAGAACATGTGCATTGAATTCCTGGTGTTTGCAAACTCAACTTGTCAAAGTTTTGATGAAATAAAGTTGTCCATATTTGCCCGGTTACCACATTTATTAACCATATTCTTTTCCCATTATTTTCTTTTACAGCAATTTTTGATTATCACAGAAAGGTGTTAAATAATGAGAAACAAAAATAGAACTTTCTAACTACTAGTATAATTAAATTCCTCACGATTTTCACGATTTTTCTTTCTCGGCTCAATTGATTTAGTCTTTGATGCAAATTGGGTTTGTGTGATTATATTTATCATTTTGACACAACAAATATTGGTTTATATTTTTTTGGCCTTAATGTCTACAGTTGTTACCTACACATTTTATTAATGAATGTGAAATTGGGTAAATAAATCTGTTGTATTTTCTGAATTCCTTGTTTTGTTTGTTGATGAAAGAGGATAAGCCATGAAATGTGTCACTAATTGTTCTTTATTTTGTTGGGGTTTGTTTTTGGTTAGTCACTTTGAATATTGCTTTGTGCATATCACAAGAAAACCTGCAACCTGTAGGGCAAAGTATTGCAGTAAACCAGCTTATCAACCAATACTAGCTCCCATAGGAGATAACATCAGTATGAAAACAATTATTCTACAGAGATAACATTGAAAATTTCACTCCACAATTACCATATTCGATTTTGTTATAATTATTTGTACCTCACATGCCAAGATTATCAGCCTGAGTATAAATAAACGTTCTGATCAAGAACTACTAATTTGCTTCGCTATTCTACTGCTGACAAAGATTCTACCAGTCATGATGTCATCACCATCTAATCAACAGCAGTTTATGTCCGTGATTTGCATGGGCGTGTCTATTTCACCCATCAATCATTGTCACCGTAGAGGGTACATACAAACCATTCCATTTGGTAACTAGGCAAATGAGGTAGTGTCCCCTCAATATAACGCTGAAGTTGGGTCCATGACATACCCCAGCGTTATATTACCCGCCTTATAGTATACTTTATTACAGGGAAATAACAAAAATAAAAATGGGATCCACGTCTGACCTCGTGTTATATCCAAATCTGCTGTCATCGGACATTGTTATATCGAGGGGGCACTGTACTTTACACTTAAGTATATTGTTTGAGATACATTATTGGGTGATAAATAGAATCTCCACATGTATTTTGATAAAAATAATTAATATCCTCTGCAAGGCCTGATTTTTCATACTGTAGTCAACTTGTAGGATAACATTGATATTAAAAGACTCTCGGAGGAGATTCTCTAGTTCTTACACACCGGTTGAAGAGATTACTGTGAGATTATTTTTAAGGCTGCTGATTGGCTGCTCCCAGACAATAGCAATGATCAGAGGCCACATGGTCTTATGCCTGAAATCTTCAAATGCAGCCAATTTTCACGGTTAAAAGTAATTTCTAATGGTGTGTAAGAAATATAATACTAAGCTCTTGTCCATTGGATACCATTTATCTTATAACTCGTTGTTTTCAACTGAATACAACTTTCAATTGAATATAACTAGTAAGATAAATGCTATCTAACGAACAATCATTTAGTATTTCCCATTTATACGTTATGTCGGGAGAAAACCTGTAACACCTGTAGGACAAAGTTGTAGCAAACCAGGCAAACCTGCTAGTCCTGACAAACCAAGGATGACAACTGCATTACATCAGTGTTGTACCCACAAATGATACAATATTATTGTATCTAAAAAAACATGACCAATATAATATATATGAAAATTTATTTTATTTATTGGCAGTCATATATTTAGAATGCTTGAAAATATTTCAGCATCATATACAGTACTCAGTGAAAATGTTAGAGAACACCCAAACTTGTAGCAATAAAGATTCAAATTGTTGGTCTTTAAAACACAAAAGTCAAAACTGAAGACATAATGAACAATTTATGATGAATCGCCTATCTGGGGAGGTTTTCTTATTTTATCCGTTGACGAATACGCAAAAAGGTTAAAAAAATCTTAAAATCAAAAAAGTTTGTCTCTATTTAGAGAATCGACATATCTAAAATGTACATCTGAAAGAATTTCATATCACATCTACTAAGTATACGAATTCCACCCAACAAAGCTTTAGGTGTTAAAATAATTAATAATTGTTTTACCAATGAAACCTATATTTGTTCCAATAAATTATTATTTAAATGAAAAATAAATTAGAAAACCTTCTACTGAATCAAGATATGGTAGTACCTCCAAAAAAAGATTTAAAAAAATCATGTATTATTCTTAATATTGGATCAAGATATAAAACTAACAAAGAAGTTTGTTGTTTAATGTAATCGAGAGACGCACAAATTAATAAAATTTGAAATATATTACATGTACCTACAAAATAGGCTATTATATTAATATTGCATTGTATTAATATGGTAACACCCACATTTGTAAGGATCATATTATAGTGTCCCCTTGATATAATGCTGAAGTTGGGGTCCATGACATATCACCACCTCCCCTCCACACCCCCGCGTTATAGTACCCGCTTTATACGATATTACAGGGAAATAACTAAAATAAAAATGGGATCCACGTCGGACCCCGCGTTGTATCCGAATCCGTAGTGCATCGGAGCGTGTTATGTCGAAGGGGCACTGTAGTATGAACAGAGATCTAAATTATTATGCACAATACACTATCGGTCAAAGTATCCACGCAAACTGTTTCGACTATCGTACATACTGAAAATTCTACAATCAACTTCATTCTGACAATACTGGGTGTTTGGTAACATTTTTCAAGGAGTACATTACAAATCGAGTCTGTACAATCTATATACTAATTGCAGCAATGTCTGTCATTGCTACAAATACAAATGTTAGATGATGACTAATAAATAAATCAGTCTAATATGTTGAGATTTGATGTACACAGTGGATGACCCCCCCAAAAAAAAAGGATGGCAAAAAAAATATAATGGATGACTCCCCACCCCGACCACAAATTATGATGGCCTCGAAAAGAGATGACCACAAATAAATGATGACCTCGAAAAGAGATTACCACAAATAAATGATGACAGTGATATGAGGAAAATGACAATTCGCTTAACAACTCTAATGTACATGTACACAAACTTTCAGCTCTGAAATAATACTTTAATATGGCATCAAATGCATTTCATATCAATGTTAGATAATAGATGTATCTAATTATCTAAGAATTTCATCTCTGGTAATAGCCAGGCCCTGAAACAATGAAACATTTCGAACTATGATTTCATGCTCAAACCTCAACTTTGTTCATAAATTGTCACATAAAATTTGAGTTGAGCATGAAATCTTTATCAAAACGTTTTGTAATTTTGGGTAGTCCTGTAAATGGACAGAGCTTGAGCGTCTAACCGGGAATAACAAGACATTGTTAGAAACTAGTAAACTACCCAAGTGAACAGGCCATATTTGGTAAACATCTGCAAACACTCGATCATGCCCAGAGATTAAGTAAGTTTGTTTTAGCACGATTTCATGCTCAAGCTCAAATTTTATAAAACGAGTTGTGTATAAAATCATACTAAAATATTTTACGTATTCTCGAGACATGGGTATCCTTTCACAAAGCTCTCTTATCCACTAAGCGATCATAGCGCTCTCTTTGACGACAGCTAATGCACTGCTAAGACAGCGCTATGATCTCTTAGTGGACAAGAGAGCTTTGTGAAAGGATACCCTGGGCATAATTTCATGATGCTATCTTATCCGTTAAAGAGACCAGAGCGTTCTCGTGGCTATCTAATACATGGTGTTTAACCTTCTCCCTGCTGCAGGCAACCAGAGATGCCTTAAAGTGCAGTGTCTGTGCCTGATCCAGCAGGGAAAGGGTTAAAGGAGATTTATGGATATCTCCTCTTTCCACGAGTAATAATTAGCCAGTTATCTCATTGTGCATCATCTGAGAAAACTTGACATGGGGAATCCCCAGATTCAGATCTAAATATAATTTCAGTGACCTATGACCTCTCAGTGGATACGACAGCTTTGAGGTTATGAAACTATTCTGACTACTACCGTAATTACTCTAATAATTCACACCCTCTAATAATTCGAACACCTAAATTAATTGTCAAAACCATTTTGTTTTCAAATCTAAATTTGTTAAATATTTGAACACATTAAAAAACATTTTTTTTTTTAAAGGAAGTCCTACATTTATGTACCATTTCAATTACAAGCATATTTTATACTTTAATTTGGTTGTCGCTAATTATACAAACACAAATCATCTTCAATTTTCATCTCTTTTTAACAGCTACAAATTTAATTATTTTTTCCTGTTCGAATTATTAGAGTAATTACAGTATATTTCATGCAAAACTCAATGTTTTGTTCACAAATCATCATATTTATGAGCGTTAGCATGAAATCATACTCCAAACATGTTTCAAAACCTTGAGGATAGTCGGTGCACTGCAATGCTTTGATTGGATAATATACTGAATGCACTGTTTTGATTGGATAATATGGGGAAATGAATTCACACTGAGATACATGCACAGTATTGCAGAATTGCACACACCAGTATACTCGGTAACAGAACAATAAGAAACAAAAGGAATGATGTTACAATAGGGGCATGTACCTCAATGAGAAAAACATGTTCACCAGTCTTAAAAATAAAAAAACATGCGATTGTCCTGGTACTATGTGAAATTATTTTTCTTCTTCCTTTCAAATTCTCGTTGATGCAATGTACAGAATAAACAATGATGCATCAATTACAAAGATTCCGATGTGGTTAAATTATACATGGAAAACACTAACATTATTCAACATAATTAGCACCCGAGCACTGATAAAAACGATAGGTCCTTCACTGGCAGTGGAAACGTAACCTTCTAATTGCTGAAGACAATCTGGGTTGCCCATCCCTATTTTTGTCACTGAGCGCTTCTCAACAATATGTGACGATTCATATATTCAAATAAAGTACTGATAAAGTTAATTAAAAATATTGGAAAAATTGGAATTCAATTCCTGGTTATCTAAATAACAAGGTACACATCTTTATTGGTTTCTAGTGAGTCCTATTATGATAAACAGTTATTGCAGGGTCCCACCCCACTGTAAACAGATTGTTACGATATTGCTGAATTACTGATGTAAATGTTGCTAAACTACCAACAGTGATAGAAACTAAACTTCAAAACATGCTTGGCCATAGGATGCCTTACGTATTGGGAGAAATGGCCTCGGCGAGCGGGTGAGCGTTAATTGTGAACACTGTACCAATAAATTACATAAACTTAACTATGGTACCCGGTACTCACTGAAGCTGCATGATTACCTGTATATTGAAACTGAATACAGAAACAGACAAGAAGTTATTGGGGCTGTTTTTTTTGCCAGCAACCGAGCCAAACCGGTCCACGATTGACCCCAGTAACCCTTACAAACGCACTCAGTTTGTCCCATATTTGGAACAAGCTATATCACAGCTGGTTGCTTATCATCTCGAAAGCTGCAAAGCAGGTGCGTGCACCGGCGGCTCAGAATGTGCAATCATGGGTAAAAAATCGGCCAAATCGAGCTCATTTGTCAGGGTTACCGGGGTCAACTGGCTGCCGTCTCAGCTCAGCTGCTGGCAAAAAGAATAGCCCCAGTGTGGGACAACACAGCAGGAGTCTTTCACCAAAACATGACAAAAAACAAACAATTAAGAAACAAACAAATTAACAATAACATATAGTAATTATAGTCTAAATGATACTAATTTAGTAATCATAGTCTAATGATGCTTATTATGTTGAATAAAGTCATGAATGCACAAATCTCAAACTATCTTAAGTTTTCAATTATTAAAAAAAAAATCACTGCTGAAATCTCGATGAAGGAAGGCCTCATAAAAATGAAAAATGTCGCCGAAATGATGATGATGATGATGATGGTGATACATAATGGATAAACAAAAAAAAAACAAAAAAACTTTGCTTTATTTGTCTGGTCTTTTGATGGTTGGTTTGTCTCCCCGACATTTCGGGCAGTACCACTTCCCTTTGGGCTTCGTGGTGAGTCCGACACAGTTGAAGTGAAACCACTCAATAACACACTTGTCATTATCGCAACCTATCATTTCTCCATAGGAGACTTGGCTGCATAAACAGTACGTAGGTTCATCCGGGTCGATGGGGGGATCGATCGGGGAATCTTCTCGTTCTTTCTTCACTTTTCGCTTCTTTTTCTTCTTCGGGACCTTTTCTTTGTCATCCTGAAAATGAAACCACCATTTTCAATTTCAGAATAATTATTATTGAGATTGTCGGAATAACGACTGAGGGAGTTGTTGTTTTATATTACAGCAGGAATATTTCACCCAAATGGGATGATCAGATAAACGACATAGCATGTTTGTAATTCAGTTTTTATTAATTTGACTGAAAATGCTGTTCAATGTTGACGTAATTACATGTACCATGAAAGTTACCATGTCATTCTGAATTAGACTTAAGAGATCCCAAAGAGAAAATAAACATTAAAATTTTTTTAAAGTGAATAATAACAAAAAAAACTACATTTAATTGGACTTTGTCATAATTATTATTGTGACAATTATCGTGACAGTTCTGATGACAATGTCTGACCTTAAGATCGTCATGCCCCACATCGTGGTTCTTCTGTCTTCGCTGTCGTTTAGCAGCTGTCTTTTCCGATTTTTCTTGATCTATTTTGGGTTCTTTCTTTGGCACTTCCTTTACAGGCTCTGGCTCTTTGGTAGTTCCCGGATCTACGGAAATGATACAAACAAAATTAAATGAACGAATGGTTTAGGATTATACGGATTGAGGAACATATAATAGTTTGAAGATTGTTACTAATATAAATGCAAAAAAAATTGGGCTACCAATATGTATATAAACCCTGGGTTTTGATCCTTTCGTGGACTGGTGGAAGAAGATTGGTAATTTTAAATTGGTGTCTAAAACAAAAACTGGCAAATATCTTAAATTAAATTCAGGAATGGAAACTCATCATTAAAACTTACTAGCTCGAGTAGTGATACAAATAACAAATGTTTAAAAAAAACAACCCATGATTTCCTGCTAGCTCTTGGCCCAGGCCAGAAGGCTATTGTTAATTTCCATCCCTGCAATGTGTTAAAAGCATACAAAATATTTTGTCTTGGGTCTGCACTCACATCCAGTTGATTTCTGCGGATTTGCAGAAAACTGCAATGCGCATAAAAGCTACCAATCTGGGAAGGTCAGGAATTGTAGCGTTGCAATAATAAATTAACTTACCAGAACAAGGTCATAAACTCATGATTTACTGCTAATAGTAATACAGTGCCCGCTCGATATAAGGCTGTTCGATACAGAGCAGATTCGGATACAAGGCTGGGTCAGATGTGGATCCCATTTTTATTTTTTGTTATTTACCTGTACTATTGTACAAGGCTGGTACTATAAGGCTGGGGGTATGTCATGGACCCCAAATTCAGTGTTATATCGAGGGGGCACTGTACTTCACAATTCATGAAATCTTTTTGGATGTCTATGATGACATCATGGTTGTCTGTTTCTTTTGCCTTGTATCTGATGTCCTGTCTATAGTTTGCCTTGGATCCGATGTCCTGTCTATAGTTTGCCTTGTATCCGATGTCCTGTCTATAGTTTGCCTTGTATCTGATGTCCTGTCTATAGTTTGCCTTGTATCTGATGTCCTGTCTATAGTTTGCCTTGTATCTGATGTCCTGTCTATAGATTGCCTTGGATCTGATGTCCTGTCTATAGTTTGCCTTGGATCCGATGTCCTGTCAACAGTTTGTATGATGATGGTTCTGGTACATACATGCAAGACTAATTGTAACGTATGGTTAGAGGATAATGCTGTGCTTTTAGTCTTCAATTGTCAGGGTTCAGAGACACTTTCAAGTATTTCAGTCATGTCACGGTATGTCACAGTATTTTAGTCTATAGCAGGAGGAAACCGGCACCACCTGTAGTACTGAGGGTTGCAGTGGCCCTTTGAGCTTTAATTGATTGAATTATTGCTTAACGTCGCAGAGGGAATATCTCACCCATAGGCGACGACCCTTTGAGCACCTGCTGATACTGACGAACACAGGATTAGTGTCTTTAGTGAAATATCATTGCGTACAGGTGAAATATTCACAAAGCGACGTAATGCATTAAATCAATCAATCAATCAATCAATCAACCAATCAATCAATCAATCATTCTATCAATCAATCATTGTAGTGAAATATTTCTGACACCCTGTTATAATACAGTTGTAGGGAAATAGCTTTTTTTAAAAGATTTCTACAATTATTACAGTTTAACTATTAACATTTTATTTTACATTATTCAAGTGCCATATAAGTGTCTTTTTAATTTTCATTCTATTTTATTTACTATAACTGAAAATGTATAACATTTAACAATTAAAATATAAATAATTTTTTCTCCTTAATAATTTGTGTTAATCTATTATGGAAACATTGAAGAACATTCATATCGCTTCTCAACAGGCATAACAAAATAAGAAGGTCGCAGGTCACTTGAGGGTCAGACATCAATTTAATTAACTGCTACCATTCTACAAAGTGCCTATAGATTGCCAGGATTCCTGGCAAGGACTACATGCTAAAACTGATTTCCGATCAACACACAGTCACAGTGTAATGACCAGACTGGAGGATACTATTGCCCTAAAAACTGCTTTTGTACCATCAATCCTTCTTCAATTGACTGCTAATTAAGGAAATGTACATAAGCTTGAAAGAAAAATAAATAACATTTCTAATAGATTAGTAAAAAATAAAAAAGAACATTTGCATTCATGTACGACTTGGTCAATTAAAGTTGTAGGTACAGTATGTGGTATTTCTTTTTCAAATGTTATGCCTTTCTGGAAATTGATGAACATGTAAATATATATTTATAGATGTGCACTCTTTACTCTAAGGATATACATGTTCTCTATTAACACAAAATCAGGAGAAAATAGGAATTTTCTAATTAGAACCTCAATACTGTGATAATTTGACACTAATTCCAAACTGGTTGAAATGATCATCTGTACTGTATACAGTTGTATATAAATAGTACATTTAAATATATCAGTATTATTCAATTATACATAACAGGAGTTACATCTATTTATATAAAAATATACAATCTGACAATCTGACAATTGAGCATGTAATGTTTATAGCACTATAACCCATGTAATAAATTAATATTATTACAACCATGAAATTTAAAGTGCAACATTTGGAGTTGCATTTCTACGAAATGGATAATTTGTTCGCAATACTGCCAATAAGGTATAAGCATTATCCAACATGTTTTTTTTTGTTTTTTTTGTGTGTCCATGCTCTGGTCACATCTTAATGGAGCTCTGTGCCATATCTGTTCTCTCGTGGTTGATGCTCAAACCTAAATGGAAGTTGTCATACTGAGAGCCGCAGAGGAAGAAATGCTTCTGACAATTTTCTGAAGGCAATATCGCTAATGGCTCTGGTACATGACATGCGGTTCCCTCGATGGCCGATCTGTGTCTCGATGTTCTCGTGTTTCCAGGACCTGACGTCCAAAGACCGCTGTCATTGCATGGACAAATTCCGAGTCATTAACCCTCGATGTTTCTTCATCTGTATCTCAAATGTCCCCGTGTCCACAGAGACTTCTTTGGAAGCAGAGAACCTTTTGGCTATTTTTATGAGTTTCAAATTTTGGACTTTTTACTTTAATCTCATAGAGGGAACCAACAGCTCAATACATTAGTCCACTAACATTTACTCTTTAAATATATATCACAAATGGGATTATTTAAAATTGCAAAGAGCCATTTGACATTTCTCACAAAGATCAGTAGACTTAATTCTTTATATATCACTTACATCTCTGCCAAATGAACATCTACTTCTTAATCTTTTGACATACCAGTACAGTGTCGCCTCGATATAACACTGTTTGAGACAGAGTGGATTCGGATATAAGACTGGGTCAGATGTGGATCCCATTTTTATTTTTGTTATTTACCTGTACTGTAATATAAGACTGGTACTATAAGGCTAGGGGTATGTCATGGACCCCAAATTCAGAATTATATCGAGGGGACACTGTATTTCAAAATTCTTCCTTCTATGATAGCGATATTAATATTGTAAATATGTGCAATGCGACTGTGAGATGGACAATCTGAGTCTCAGTGTTCTATTTTTCCAGAATCTGGAGCTTGAAGACTACTGTCATTGCTTGGATAGATTCCATGTAACATGTACAACATGAATCCAGTTTTTAAAGGGGAAGAAAGTCATAGAAATCTTGTTCAATGATCCTTTGATTTCATTAGGTCTGAGAATACTTTGAATTTCCGGTTCAAGGATTCTTTTATTTATTAGATTTATTAGGACCAAGGATACTTTGACTTTCCTGTTCAAGGATCCTTTGATTTAATTAGGGCCAAAATATCCTTTGATTTCATCTACACGGCAAGAGTCAATATCTTTAAAGTCCATGGAACATATGTCCCTCAATATATGACCTAGGTTGTAGCTCATTGGATTTTCTATCCTGCAGAGAAACACCAGCTAAGGATGTTTGCTCTCTTTAGCACCGACCCGCCAGATTTATGTGGAATACATGGACACAATGTCCTGATTGCTTGACCCTCGTCCACCAGTGCCAAGATTGGATTGGATTTCTCTGTATTATCCACAGTATGTGCGGTCCCTAAATGGTAATGGGATGAAAGCCTGTCAATGGCAATTAGGTATTTTGTGCTTCACAAAGAGCAGGATTGTAGTCTATCTTTCTCATTGGTCTCAGTGTTATAAGCAGCACTGCAATAATTCAATTGTGCGTGTCTACAAGGATTCTATTTCAGTCAAATTGTGGTCAGACATGATCATTAGAGGATTTTTGATACCGCAGGAGATAACGGTTAATGGTATATCTCTCGAGCTAGAAATATCTCGCTTGTGCATTATTGGACGTTGTATGTAAGGCGAGTCTTTAATTTCTGATTAGAAATCTATAATCAATCAACATGTACAAGTTAGAGAGGAGGGAAGAAAATGAAACGGATAAAAATGAAAATATAGAATAGAATTTAGATAATGGGAAATAATTTATTACAAACCGTCATTCAAAGTGCACAAAGTATAATATGGCACTGGACTTCTCTTATGATGTGTACAATTAGATATAAACTGCCAGGAATGTAGAAAACATTGGTATTTTCTTGGTGATGTCAATGCTATCTTACCTGATTACAGTGTCCCCTAGATATAAGGCTGTTCGATACAGAGCTGATTCGGATATGAGGCGGGGTCATATGTGGATCCCATTTTTATTTTTGTTATTTACCTGTACTATCCTATAAGGCTAGTACTATAAG
>JAUTBQ010049330.1:0-17665 GCA_032361185.1 Lepetodrilus ovalis
ATTAGATAACGTTGTGTTATTCTTTCTATAGATATCAGAAAATTGTACTTCATTAACATGTTCGTGAGCATGCCACCGAAATCCCACCGGACAACGGGAGCGAACAATGTTAATATTTGCTTTGTAGACACAAGGGCATCCTATTTTATTACTCTTATATTTAAAAATTTCCGGTGCAGAAACTTTGGTGCTAAAATATGTCAGTATCCCATTGTGTAATACCCAGATTTCTAAATTTCGGAGAGCATAAACCACATTAGATAACATTAAAATTGTGGGATATATTTTCTATAGATAGAAGGAAATCGTGTTTTGTTCTATAGTTCCCTGGATATCGTATTTCATTATGGCATAATATTTACAATTCCTTGAGAGCGTGCCTCCGTCGGAACTAGTAGATAACTAATATTAGCAATAATCACTACTTCTTACGTTTACACTAATAGTGCAGGATATTGCATGTCTGAGCATGCTATTTTCTAAATTTTCTCCTGAAAAATGTTTACCTACGGCCCTTATATGAGGAAGACATCACAACCTCATCAATAGATTGATTGACACACGCATCAACACCAACGTAGTATAATATACAGGATAAACTAGTTACTTGTATAATGGAGGTAGCAGCATTGTTTTAAATATTTGAGCTGATTTGGCATCTTTAACCCCCTGTCTAAAAAAAACTACCATAAAAACCGCGAGTACATGTAATAATGCTTTGATTTAATATACGTCATCGTGGTATCAGACATAACAAAGACTACAGCATTATATAAACAAAACCCATGTTATTTTTAGTCACCAATGTGTTAAATCATCCTCGTCTGTATCCCATTTTGGTCATATAATCAAATTAGAACACTAGTTAATGCCCGAGTTAATCTGACAACTGCCATCGCGATGTCGCGCAATCGAAGCAGTAATCCGTGCAAAGGAACGTTAGAAGAAAGAACGTCACATTTGTGCTACAGACTGCTACATACGCACTCAGTTTGGTGGGGCTATTCTCGTGCCGTGAATACCACGGATATATCCACCTTTCACAAAGTGCGCTTTTAACACCGAAGCTGTCCAAACTCTTCAAAAGAGCAAAGGACCTTCCACGCAATGCTTTGACATTTTATCGACATTGGCTTATCGTCGAAACCCAATAACGATTGCTATCCATCTATAACTCTGTCCCTTCGACATCGCGGGGGTGCGCGCAGACCGAAATGCGCAGGAAATAATGACTGGGAGCTCGGCAATTGTCTTCGGAAGGTTACGGACTTCTATTTGCACGAGAGTTCGACTTCCGGTTGAAGACGTGGGAGGAGCCTCGCCCATTGGCCAGAAGAGAGGTAAATAGCGGCAACGCTTGTGGAAGAAGATATACACTAACAGGAGCTCCAAGTTACAGTAACTGGTAAGTTTGCTTACACCATATTGGATAAGTAAGTAGGCTTGAACGAATTAATTGAACTTTCACAACGATGGGGATTCAAACATAAATATTATCTTGATTACGATAACACTTCGTTTGATAAGCAACTCGGATTCATATAATTATGTACTAGAACGTTTGACAACAACGTATATGAAAGTTTGAATAGGCATATGTTAATACTTAGTTAAATAAGTAGATAATTGATATAATAATTGGAACGTTTTGAAAAATGGAATAAATCCTAAACTTGATTACGTTTAAACATTGCTGGATAAGTAAACAGGATTGATATACATATTTTTATCATTTTTGGGTGGTCATACATTGATTGGGAGTTATTTTTGTTTGCTTTTGAATTTAAAAGAAAATATTTAAATAATGAATACTCACTTGGGAGTGGAGTAGTGTTGGTAATGAACACACTATTTAATTTAGTTTATATACATACACCTTGTCAATGCCTTGAGCTATGATGTGATTAGTTGAGTAGTTAGTGTTAGCAGTTGATTTAACTTGCACGGACAACACATGATCATGTTTCTTAATGAAGAAATCAATCTTCTCTAGATAGTCTTGTTCTTCAGAGGCGTTAATAATTTCATAGCCAATAGCTTTGTAGTGTTTCTTTGCCTCTTGTTCTGCAACAAAAGGAATAGCTACTAGTAAATCGAAAAGAGATCGCTTGTAATTATTATTATCAAATATGCAGTCAATCACTTCTTTATCGGGATTGAATTCTTTGATAATAAGTTCATGAAAATACTCTTTATGAGAGATTCTTATGCCAGACTCTCATGCTTTGAATATCTGATGAACACTTATGCAAGAGAATATATAACTAATTTGGACTTTAATTCCAATATTAATTGATTTATATATCTTTTTTTTGAATAAATAGAGCATTTTTTCTATTTTTTCATCATTTTTTTAGTTTTTAGGCCTTTTTCAATATTTTCTAACATTTCCTTGACTCTTTTAAGTTCTTTTTGATATCTGTAAAGTCTTCTGCGTTCTCCATTAATATCTTCTTTGACTCCATCAATCATTGATTCTCAATGTTTAATATTAAAATTTAAGTCTTCAAATCTTTCGATTCTTTGTGTTTTTAGATTAAACATTGATTCTTTTAGTTTTTGATTTTCATTTTCAAATATTCTAGTCATCATTCTAGTATTTGTAGGTGTTGATCTAGACATATATTGAATTGTAAGAAATGCTAAAGATTTATTTTTCATTTAATTCCTCCATAGTTGTTATTGTTTCAGGTTGGCAATCTCTTTCAAAATGACTGACACCTTTGATAACTACTTCTGTTTCACATTGGTATTCACCACAACGGGAGCATTCATCAACTCCGTAAAAAATAGGATATTTAGGCATTTCTAACCTCTTCCGTTAATTCTTGTAGATATTCTCAAACAATATTCACATCAATATTCAGCAGTGCATGGATTAAAAAATATATCTTTAATATCAAATTCAAATCCGCAATAATTACATTTAACTTTATTCATCATCATCCTCGCTAAACACAAAATTGACTCAAGGGAATAACTTATCAGCTTGTTCTTTCTCGATTAAAATACTTTGTTCATCTTTTGAAATAGAAAAGAGATCATCGTTAAATATTTTCTTGATAATTTGTTCTAATTTGTATGATCCGTAATCATATAATCTTTGTGAATGCTTAATAGAATTGTAAAGAAGTATCATTAATTCAATCTTAATTTCACAATAAACAACATCACCATCCATAAATAATTCATTTTTGAATGTATTTCTAAATTCTCGTTGAAGATCCTTTTTGTTTGGAACAGACATCAATAAATATTGGGATGTCAAAATGAAATTCTTGAAGTATTCAACTGTTGAATTGGAAATTCTAAACTCTTTTTGATTATCAAAGCTTTTGTTCATATCTCTAAAAATACTTCGGTAATCAATGCTAGGGTTATTTGAAATTCATTCCATTATTTTCAATATAAAGTATTGCCTATCTTTGTCTGTGAATGCTACATTTCTTCAATCAAATAATTGAATATCTTCTTTTTCACATTTAATATGGACAACTCTATCAATTGTTCCATCACCAATAGATATGTCTGATGTTTTTAAAGTATCATTAGCTAAACAAATTCAAGTTCAACATGGAGTAATTTCAATTGAATCCTTAAATTTTACATCCACACGCAATGTTTGTCCATTCAGTTCTTTTTTTATTAGAGGGATGTTTTTAGCGGAGAATTGAGTTGTTTTAGATGCATCATCATCAAAAACTATTAACTTACCAACTTGTTTTAATTTTTTAGATTCATTTGATAAGTTTTGGAAGTCGCCAGTAGTAAAGTAATACCCGAATAAATCTTTAAGTTTATTGAATAAAGTTGATTTACCAAAGTTTAAGTCAGAATAAAATCAAAATCCAACATTATTTTTAACAATCGGGTTTAAAAGAGAGTGAAAAAATGCTTGTGAATATTTTTTTTTTCCATAAAATAAGTTCCTGAATGTTAAAAATAGCTCATCAACTTTTTTATTTTGTTTAGCAGGTTTTTTAAATTCAAAAGGAAATGATCAGTTTGTCGGAAAACATGAATTTTTATTGAAGTTATTAAATTTATTTAATTTAAGATCATAATATCCATTTTTAAAGTCAATGATATGTGAATAATTTTTAGAGAATTTACCATATCTTGATATATGCAAGAAGATATGTTTTTTGATTCATGTTGCGCTTAATGACTTGAATGTCTTTAGAAAAATATCGTTAATAGCTTTCTCTAAAAAGAACTGAATTAATTCTTCAAACTTAAAATCAAAGGAATATTTAGTTCCATCAGAAGACACTAATTTATTATTTTCTAAATCATAAAGTCTAAAAAAAGTCTTCTCTAGGTTCCGTGATTTAAAATAAATTCTATAATGTGAAAAAATAGCTAATATTGCCTCAACTGATTTGTTTTTATTCTTAACTTTTCCTTTAGAAAATTCATATAGTTTTTGCTTAAGAATAGAATTATTAAAATAATTATCGATATTTCATATTTTTAAAGTGTCAGGTCAATATGAAGTAATAGTTTTTTCTCATAAATAATCTTTTTCATAGAATTTGAATCAATAAATTAATCCAGACTTTAATAAATATTCATAAGAAAATATATCGTCACCATCCAAAAACATTTCTATTTCTTTATTGATTGTTTTTGCAATCTCTCAATCTTTATCTTCATTGGATGCATTAGCTTTAATTTGTTTTGTTTTGAATGTAACGGGGTCATCAATATAGCAGTCCATGATGATTCCAAAAGTTTTTATTAAATTTAATAGCTTTGTTTTTGGAATGTAATTCATTTCTTTGATAAATTTATCTATATTCTCTATTTTTTTTGTATTTTTAAGCTTTGAATTGAATATGCTAGTAAATCCAAAGTCGGTAAATATTTGCATTGAATTTTTAGAACTTGAATCATTATATTTATTTTTTATTCCACTTTCTTTCAGAAAATCAAATATATCTTTTTGGGCATTAAATCATATTTTGACACCATTTTTGTTTTTTGTGATGTCTGTATATGTATCATTTTTTTTAATAAGTTTTTTGATAATCAATAATTTTTGTTTATCGAATTCATCATTGAGTTCTAAATATATACAAATAATTTTTTTAGGAACAAATATTCTTTTAGCGTTTTGAATTAATATATGGTTATTCTTCTGGTAATTAAAATCAAATCCGTAATTCCGATTATCTTTTTCGATAATTGAATTTTTATTCATTGATCCATTTAATTTTGTTATTTTATTTTTTTCAATTTTTAGCTTTGTGATTGGGAGAATTGTTTCTTTCATAAGTTGTCCTTTTATTTAAAAATGCCGACTTATGATAAACTAAATATATAGGTAGGTGTGTCGGCATCTATCTTTTTTTATTATACATTAATTATTTACATAAAGAAAAAATGCAGTAAAAGAAACTTTTGCTAATAATAAAGTTAATATAAATATATATATATAACCTTTAGGGTAGCAAATTGTTATGGTTAGCAAGAAAAAAAGTCCATTTTTATTGGACTTTCAACTAATTTTGCTAACCTTGTAAAAAAAACTTTTTTTTTGAATTATTTTTATTTCATTAAAATTGAGTTCATATATTCCTCTGGTTCATCAGTAAATGAATAACAAGTTGCATCTCACATATCACATGGAGTAGTAATTAAATTAATAATTCCATCCTTGTTATATTTACCAACTGCATAATAAATTTCTTCTTTTAATATTTGATTTGACGGTATTGATTGATTGATATAAAAGAATCCTGAATCAATTAATTTTCTGAAGTAATTTACTCTTATTCCTAGCTTCGATTTTTTGCACGGTCTAAATCTAAATCTCTGATCTCTAATTTCTCTTTCTAAATCTTCAAAAAAAGTATAATTTGCATAATCAAAATTACATTTAATTTCATAAGGTAAGTCGTATTGTTCGACTCAACTTTTCATTCTAGATGCCGCTAATTTAATAATTTGACGATCGGTAATTAAGCTTTGTGTTTTTCTAGAGTAATTAAAATTATCTACAACAAAAAATCCATGTCCTGGTATAGTTAATACCAACATTATCGCATTACGGTCACCTCTTCCATAATCTAATCCAATTTTTCATTTGAAATTATATGATTTCATAGCTTTTTTTTGTTCAATAATATTTTTTATTTTATTTCAAGTAATTTGCTTAATATTTGGATTAATTCAAAGAGTTCCAGAATCAACTCCATCAAGGCCATAAGACATAGTTCTTGCCCTTACGGGGTCAGAAACTTTTAAAGCGTCTAATTTACGCTTTAAATTGGCATCTATACATTTATTAGTTGTATAGTTTGTTTGCGTAAATGTTTCAATGCACATATTTTCATTAGTTCATGTTTTTTTTGAATCTCATCCAACTGTTCTCATCTTGTTTTCGTTCTCTGGTAAATAATTTATAAAGTGCTTATTTGCTCAACTTAAAGGATTAGTCGGGTTTCATGTCTTTATTTCAAATAAAGTGTCTTTATGATACCCTCTGATAGCTTCATCAACAGCTTGTGATTCTTCTCGTTTGTATTCAACTATTTCATCTTTGATTATTATTCCGTAATCGTATTGATATTCTTCACTAGATAATCCTGTTAAATTAATTTTGTCTGATCGTTGATTCTTTAATCCCGCTAAAACAATAATTGAGTTTGCACCAAACTTTATTTCTTTATTTGTTTGATGATATGAATATGCAATTCCTCAACTATCTAAAATATTTAAAAAGTCTTTAGTTAGTGTTTTGTATAAATCACCTGCAATATATCTTAAGCCGTATATTTTTGTCTTTTTCATCATTCCGATAAGAACTGCAACACGAATTCAGTTACCAGTTTTTCCACTTCCACGAGAACCCTTTTCGTTAGCTATTCCAATAGGAAAAGCTTTGCCATTTTTAACGGCATCTAAAACTGCCAAAGAGTTATCTATAAATGGTTTATTTATGTATATATTCACTTGGCACCACGATTGTTATTAAATTGTCTTTTATTACATTTACAGTTTCAAATTTTTCGTAAAGAATAAATATTAAATCTTTCGGATTTCTAATTTTTAGAGAATGTAGAATGTTGGTTTCAATTTTATTTCTAATCATTAATTTGTCTGAACTACTTATCTTCAAAAATTCTTCTTCACTGATATCAAAATCATATAAAAAATTACCTAGCGAATATATTTTGGTATGATCTTTATTTTTTCTATTTAAAAAATTATTTACTTTTTCTTTTAAACTCATAAATAACCAAATTTCAAATTATTTAAATTTGACGATCCTTTTCATGTAAGCGCTTGATAAATTTTATTATGGATTACATGATGATAACTCCCTCTTTCAAGAAATGTTATTGTAGAATTATTAAATCCGACATATGTATAAAAATCAATTTCTACAATATCTTGTTTTAATGTAAAAACAATTGTCAAAATCATATTTCCAACTGCATGATCTCCATTTGCTATTTTTTGTCGTGTTCCAATACAATAAATATCATAGTTTCAAGGAATAGTAATTGTTTGTTGCGGAGTTTTTTTGTTTAATATAACATCTTTTCCAAGTTTAACATTCTGCAAATTAAAATAATTTGGTTTTTGGTAAGTTACGCCTGATTGAGTTGATGGACTAGGATATTTAGCTTCAGCATAAAAATTAATATTATCAAATTGAAAATCTTTTTGAAATTCAACGAAATCAATATTTTTTGCAAGTGCATTTGGATTTTGAGATGATTGATCTAACTTTATTTTTATTGAATTAGTAACAGTTGATCCATGATCTCAATTTCATTCTTCAGTTTTATTTGTTTCACTTACGAAACTAGATGTCATTTCCATTAATGTTTCTGGTTCAATAGGATTATCTCTATCGTTGTGGTTTGGAATTGTATCAGATTTTTTAATTATGCTTAATTTTGATATATCTGGAACAAGAACAGCTTTATTTACAATAGATGGATCATAAGCTTTTGGAAAAATAAATTTCTTTTCGATATCGAAAAAAGGATTACCATGAATAATTTTAGTTTCTCATAAAAATATATTATTAGAAAAATTTGATTTTGTTTTATGGTATGACATTGAAATCATGTCATCGTTATTAACTTCTTTTTCTTTATTAGTTCAAGGTTTATTGAAGTAACTTAAACGATAATCAGTTTTAGCTAATCCGTTAGATCCAAATCCTGTAATAATGAATCCTTTTAAATAATCATTACGAGGTCTAACCTCACTATCCGGAGTATAAAAATAATTTGAATCTTTAGCTTTGTTTTCCTGTCCTACAAAATATGTTTTCTTTATTTCAGAAGAACCCATTGTATTATCTTTTTTTAGAAATGGATAAAGAGTTACTTGATTTGTTAATGAACCTAAAAATGATGTTGTCGTTGAATTTTGTCCTCCAAGAATCATTAATGAATCATTTGTTCCACTTCTGAAGTAATCCATAGGTATATAATCTGCAACTGCAACAGCAACTGCTAAATCAAAAATAGGACATGCCATTATCAAATCAAATCCATCATAATTAGATTTTGGAGTATTTTTACCTATTCTGAATCCAAGCGGAAGTTTCTGATTTAAAAAAGCTCCAAAGAATCCGGCAAAAGGAACAAACTTTCCTAGAACACTTCCAATAGAAATATTTATAGATTCTGAAATAGCTAAAGATGATTCTATATTTACTGGTAATTGATGAACATTAGAATTTAAAATATGGTTTTTTAAAAAACAATTTTGGATTCCGTTCATTGGAACATTTTTATAATTACTAAAATCTCTTAACCCTAACTTATTACCTTGAAAATAAATATTATTTCCAAATATTCCTGTGTAATTACTAAAATTTTTAGTTATAACTTTATCAGTAACATCTTTTTTTAGAAAATTCTCGTCTGTTATTGTATATTTATATTTAGCTGTTCCACTAGAAGAATCTAAATTTGTGTCTTGAACTTCTTTTTTTGTGTTTGTTAATTTTAAAAATCCCTCATAATGTTTTTGATAAAATGGATTAAATGTTCTAGCAGCGATAATATCTTGTCAGGCATTTCATTTTGTTACTATATCAGGAATAGGATTTTGTATATAGTAATAATTTTCTGCAGCTAACGCTTTTTGTTTTGTATTATCATATATTGGTTTTTGAAAATTACCATCAAAATATATTTCACTAGGAGCAAAAATTCTTTCTGTAACACTTCCATCTTTATTTGCAATTTCATTATTTTCATATCCAAAAAAAGCAATCGAATTTATAGCAGCAACTCCATAGAAATCTATTTGCGCATGAGTTACAGGTGTTGCGTGAATTGTATCGTTATCTAATTCAACTGCTTGTGTAATTTGATTTATTTTCGGAAATGAATAACCTTGTCCTGGACATCCAAAATTTACATATTGTTGGATAGCTAATCCACTATTTGACATGAAATCATTAATTGATGCAAAGTTTATTTCGACTGCAATAACTTCTTTTTTACCATCATAATAAAAATCCATAGCTATTGGACGATAAAGAGTATGTGATCATTGAATTAAATTTCCATTTTTTCCATATGTTTCAGGAAAAACTTGTTTTGTTAATTTTTGATTTTCATTTTCAAATTCTTTAGCTAATTCTGGACATGCAAAAAAATCAAATTGATACTTAACAAATTGTTCGATAATGTCATTATTTGTTTTTTTATCATTCAAAGAACTACGATCTATTTGAAATAGACATTTAAATGTTCTGGCGATCACTTCTTTTTGGAATTTTTCAGATGGCGCATAAATTGAAATTTGTTGAGATTGATAGTGATTAACTCTCATTCCCTCAAAGAATATTCCAACATCTCTTTTTCTTTCTAGATAATTTTTATCGGGGTCAGATGGATCGTTCTTATCTTGAACTTTTTTAATTGTTACTGAATTTCTTCATTCAGCAGTAATAGCTTCTTGTCCTGAAAAAATTAAAGCTAAATCATTATAGTCATTTACATATGAATTAAGTCCTTTAAATCCTGAATTAGTAGTTAAATATCCTCCAGTAATAATTTGGAATGGAAATACCTTTAAAAAGTCTTTAGCGTGGATACCTGGTTTAATATCTTTAAACTTTTGATATTGATTATATTTATGTTGGATTTGAGTTCTATTTATTCACATTATCTTTCCTGTTCGTTTTTCTCTTGTTTTTCACTAGTCTTTTTATCAGGTTTAATAACTGCTTGTTCTTGTGATTTGTAAGAATCTTGTTCGCCTTTAACATTATTTGGATCTAAATCAGGGAAATCTTGTTTTTGTTTTACTATTTCTTTCATTTTTTCTAAAGCTTCTTGCTCTGTATAAGTAGGGAATGTTCTTTGAATAGCTTCTGAATGTTTTATGTAACCGAAGTCTTCAAGTTGTTTTGTATGAGCTAACGAACTTTCTTTATCATGGCTCATGCCATCATGAATAACAAAGTAGTAAGGTCTTGCTCCTTTACCATCTCAATATTCATTTTCAATAATGATTCTATCGAATAATTTGATTCATTGATTTCTTCTAGTTCTTTTTTTAATTTCAGTTTTAATTAAATCTAAATCTTTAGAAAAACGATCTGATGTTGCAGTTGCATATGCACTTGATCCTCTAGTTGAAGAATATCCACATTGAAATAATCCGTATTCTCAAAGATTTCAAAAATTTTGTCAAAGAATAGGAGCATTTGGACTTCCTTTTAAAAGTTCAGTTCCAACTTCCTTTCCACCAAGAACTCCTCCTCTTGCTGTTCTTATTATAATGTTTGAAATAACCTTTTTTCTGACTTCGTTATCAGATTTTTGTTTTAATTCGTCATCAACTGTAATCAATTTATTTTGTGATACTACTAAATCTTCATATAAAAAGTTGTAAGCTTCTTGAAGATCGTCATAAAATTCTTGTTTTAATTTTAAATGGTCAGGAGTTCTAAAATTAACCGATCATAATTGAGGATTAAATACTTCCGTATTTAAACAATAAACGCCATTAAGTTCTTTTCCTCATTTATTATCTTCAAAAGTTTCTAATCCAAGATTCTTAATTTCTTTTGGTCATTCAGGTTCTTTATTTAAAAATCCAGTATTAGCGGCAGTTGGAATACTCAATGATGCAGAATAACTAATTCCTGTTGAATCTATAGAAATAAACTTATATCAACTTTTAGATTTAGAATTTTTTGATGTTTCAATAAAAAAAAGTCTTTCCACAACTTCGCCATTTGTTCCAACACTAATTGGAAAAATACCGTTACTCATTCTAACTTGATTTTTTTTATCAAAGTATAAAACACCTGCTCCATAAAGAGATAATTGATATTCGAATATTCTGAACAAGTAATCTAAATTATTTTTCTTTTGGAATTGTTGCAAGAATTCATTTAGTTTTTTATCTCTTGATCCTAATGCTCACCCCGCACCTCATGTAAGTGCGATTGCTTTATTTTCAGCAACTCAAGTTGTAAATTCTATAATTTGGTTTTTTTGACATGGTTTTTTTTCTTTTGTATTTGACATTTAATAATTATAACAAATAAAAAAAAGGACTTATGCCCTTTTTAATTAATCCTTTTTCATTTCACCAGTAATAACTCAATTATGCATTTGAACAATCAACATTCGCATTAATTCACTGTCATTATGAGGTTTCAATCATTTTTTTAAATCGTTGAATTTATCGTTCATTTCTTTAGATGATATTTTTAAATACCTATCTAGTGTAAAATTCACTCTAGTTAGCTTTTGTTTTGTTTTTTTTGGCATCTTCTAAACTTTCCTTAAATTTTTTTTGTAACCCTAATTTAAATTCATTTAAAACAGTTTGAGTTTTAACAAGCAACTCACCATATTTAGTAATTATTTTATCGAGTTTTTCATCGTGAATCATTTTTATTGGATCTTCAAAGTTCAGTGCAATATAATTATTAGTTTCTTTATCCATTTCAAATTTAATTTTATTCATGATAGATAATTCTTTCAACTGCATTTTTTGAAATAAACTATTAAATAGCTTCATTACTTTCAATTCTTCTTTTGTTGGAGGAGTTGGATTAGCTTTACCTGATTCTCTTCCTACTCCGATATTTTGTTTTTTCATTTAATTTCCTTTTTTAGTTTTTATGGTTTCCGCCATTTCTTTTTTACAACCAGTAATAACAAATCCATCCTGTTTTAGATTAATAATATTATTTCTTATGTAGTTTTTTTTAATTTTTGTGTTACTGCAAAAATAATAAGTAACTTCACCAATTACAATAGATTGAGATGCTCATCGATTACATTTAAGACATTTCATTTTTAACTTCCTTTTCTCATTCAGATACAACTTTATTTAATTCTTTAGCGCCATGAGAAATAGTTGTATTTAAATCATCAACTTCCTTTTGAATTGATTCATTTCATTTTGTAAAAACTCTAGTAATTAAAAGATAATTTTTTAATGAATAATATTTTGGTTTAAACTTAAAAAGTTTAGATAATATATCGATTTGTAGTTCTTTCACAAAATACTTTAATAATTTATATCTAACCCTGTTGTTTTCAATATCTTCCAAAAACAAAGACTTTCCATATTGTTTTGTTCCTCCAAGTCATAATGCTGTATTTAAATTAAATTCCATTAATTTTTTTAATGCTGATTTGCCAACTTGTTCATCTTCTGTGAAAATATGAAATTTTAAATCATGTAACTTTTCATTTTCATTTTTTTTAATCATTGTTACTCCTTGTTATTTAAAGATTATAGCACTTATTAAAAAAATAATAAAAATTTAATAAAAAAGATAACCGAAGTTATCTTTTGTTTTTTATTTTAACGATTCCCGCTGCATCGTGGAATTCAGCTTTAACTTCGCCTCATCGCCCTATGTATGTAAAACTTAAATTCTTCGTATGATAATTGATATCTTTAACATCATTAAAAACTCAAGTATGCCCGCTAACACTATAAACTATTATTTTCATTATTTACCCCTTTCAAATTTCATTATTGAATCGGTTACATATAGTTGCAGCATCTTTTTCAGATAAGATGGCCATGAATATTTCGTTATCTGATTTAATAGCTTTATTATGCATAGAACGGAACCTCATTCCTCCAGTTATTTTGTTGATATATAAAACTACTAGTTCCATTATTTAACTTCTTTTCAAGCCTTTTTAAACTCTTTGATTCAAAATTTAAATGTAAGTGGAAATATCAATTTCACTATCAAATATATCTTTTTAATTATTTTTTTCATTTTTCTCTCTTTTCTTAAATGTTTTTCAACCCTCTACTTTGTCGTTCATAAAAGTAGTTTTATCAGCTACTCCATAAAAAATATTATCAAAGTATAGATATTGTTGATTTTGTCTGATTGATGTCTTATCAACTTCATCAAATATTCTAAATGATGTATTACCAGAAAAATAAACTATCAGACTTACTATGTTATCTTTATTCATTTTTAACCTCTTTCTTGGACTTAAAATACATTGTAATATAAGTTGTTGAAATTCCCAAATAACACCCGGCAAAGGCAATAGAGATAATCTCTATAGTTCTTGAGTAATCGCTTGGAGTTAAAATATCAACTACAAGAAATATTATTGCAGTAAAACAAAGAGTTCCAAGTATGATTAAAAGTATTTTTATGTCTTTACTCATATATCTCAAACTTTTCTATATTAGTATTATCGTATAAAGTTACTTCGTTTTTACCATCACCACTTCAAGTTACAACTTTAATAAGAGAATTACCATCAGCATCACTACTTCATCTATAAAATGTTTCCTGTCCATCTCAATTATTTTTAGGATCTTTATTATAGTAAGATGTTGGAGCTTTTCAAAAAGCACGATTTTTATGTGTTTTTAAATTTGTTCCAAATAAACCATCATCACTAGTTCCAGTTAATGTAATTTTTATTCTTTTACCACCATCATCAGCATTTCAAATTCTCGAATTTAAAGTTGTAGTTATATCTTTTCAAGATTGACTTGCATTATCTATTATTTTTTCTATTCCAACTTTTTTATCATAAGTATTAGCAACATCTTTAAAAGATATTTCGCTATCTTTTATAGTTAATTCTTTAGATAGAGTTCCTTTATTGTAATAACCTATCGAAAAATTTGCAGATGAATAATCTCTTGACACCATTGAAACTTTACTATATGTTCCATCAGTAGCAACAGGACTTTTTAAATTTCTTTGCGCTTCTTGAGAGAAATTATGCCCTTCTGTAAATGATTTACGATCAACATATGCAGCAGTAGGAATTAACAAGTCTTTTTCTATTGCAGTTGATGTCGAACTATCTAAATTAGATAATTTTATTCTATCCCCGTTTGCTTGCATAACACTTTTATCTTCAAGGTTAGCTACAATGCTTTTAGCGATGTCTTCAATAATCTTTTTACCAGCAGCGTCTAAATTACCAAGATTAATATCCGCTTTACCTGATATGTCAATTGTTGATCCTCCACTTTCTACAGTAAGCTTAACGATACTTCAGCCTGATCTAGATGCAGTTGCAACATCTTTAATAATGAAGTTCGTAACACTAGCTTCCATTTCAACACGAGAATCTTTACCAAGTTCATTATTAGTGATATTCCCATCATTTCAAGATTCATAAACATATTCGCTAGTATGTTTTCCTGATCCATCATCGTGTTCTAATTTTATTGTTACTTTTGCACCTTTTTTTATTTTTGTTCAATCAGTTGAAGTTCAAATATCTAAATAAGTTTTAGGTTTATTTGGATCTACTTTATCTGTGCTTATTGATAATGTGTTATTCGGAAATGAATTAATACCTGCTTTAAGTGGTAAATGAGTAGTAAATTCTACACTTATTTGTGCTAGAGAATTAACTAAATTATCCATATCGTCTTGAAGTAATAAATCACGATCAATTGATGCGTTAGCTAACGCATGTAATTGCACCACTTCTGAAGCATTGGTTTTTGCTAAAGAATCTATCTCATTCAAAGCTTTGATGATTGTTTTTTCAGAAGTTGTTAAATTTGTATGAATTTCATTATTTAAATTTCCATTAACATGATCATTAATTACTTTTAATCCATTTGGAGTAATATTTGACATATCGATATCCATTAAATTCATTGTATTAACAATCTTTTTAATATTATTTTCACCCTCTAAAGTTAAATTATCCATATCTATTGTTGCGTAAATTCCTGTTGGAATTATTGTTTCTAAATTTAAAGTAGCAATCCCACGATCATACCCCTTTGTTAAATTAATTGTTCCATTTTTAGAGGTAAAAAAGTTGATATTTACGAAATAATTATCTAGATAACCTTTTAAATTAAATCCATCAATGTTTCAATTCTCATCACATGCAGTTTTTTTCTTTCCACCGACATGACGGTCACCAATATGAAGTAATCCTGCACTTTCTAATTCATCAATAATGTCTGATCTAATATAATCCGGTTCATGAGGATTAGATTGTGAATAAGAACCCCCTCCTGTTCCAACAGAACCATTAATCCTTGTAAGTGATATTCCCGCTGCTTTTCAATCATTAATTCTAAATAATGTTGCTTTTTTTACTGCTTTTTGTTGTTCAGGTGTTAAGTTTTGGAATCCAATATCTGATATTCCTTTTTTAGTTAAATTATCGATACTAGTAGATCCAACATTTATAAATGAATCATTTTCTAAATATAATGCCGAATCTTTATTATCGTCAGTTAATATTCCTATCTCTCTTAATTCTTCGTGTGTTACATATTGTTCAAAAATTTTACTCATTTAATAATTATAGCAATAAAAAAAAGGACTTGTGTCCTTTTTTATTTTATTTAAAATACACTTTTACTCTTTTTCTGAATAAAATACACTTTTTAAGTATTTTTGTAATAAGGAGAAATATTGATAGCATTAGAAATTTGTGCAACTTTACCTGATGCAAGGGGAACTTTAATGACTGCTTTGAATACAGTTGGAACGGTAACGGTTCCTGCATTTGTAGGGTCAGTAGATGTAACTGTTGCCTTTGAGAAGTCTGCAGTTGTTGATGCTCCTGCATAAGCTTTAATTGCTGTTTCTAAATCAGCAGCTATTGGAGAACCACTTGCAACAACAATAGCATTAGCAGTTGCTTCAACTCACTTACCAAAAGCTTTTAATTCGTCAATATAAACTTGTTGATCTTTACCACCATCGACAATTTTTAGAACTAGTCCTGGCCGTGGAATACCAACTCCATAACCGACTCTAGCTAGAACAATTAAGTTAGCAGTTGTAGGATCTAAAATCATTGTAAAACTATTGAATTTCATAGGCAATAATCCTGATTCTGAATGTAATATAAGTCCAACAAGCCCTGTGAAATCATATGTATCAGTTGCGTCAAAAATTGTTTTCTTTCTATCGATGTTATTAAGGTCTGTTGCAGCACTATTAACTAATTGATTAAAGAATGGATGTTTGATAAAAGGAATATCAAATAATTTAGTAGGATTACCATTTCTGATATTATCCGCCGCTTTATCGTTCCCTCCATATCTTAAGATCATGTCATTAGCTAAATTAGCCATAATAGGTTGAACAGTTGCAGATAATAAACTTGCAGACACACCTACACGGAATGAACTAATTGATGATTCAATGTCTGATATTGCAAATGCAATGTTTCTATAAGCTCCGATAATTGATTCTAAAGGAGTTGTTGAATTTTTTAATCCAGTAACATCAAACGATACAACATCTGCAACATCTAAACTTGTAGGGTCAGATAATTTGTCAGGCATTTCATGAAATGTTTTAATCATTACTGAATCAAATTTTGCTTTAAGAGATAATGTTAATCCGTCTAATAAAACTGCTTTAAGTTGATCTTTTAAATCTTGTCCTGAATATGTTCTTCCAATAGAATTTAAAGCATTTTGATCAATAGACATACGAACTCATCATTCCTCGTCAATCTTGATTTTTAATATATTTGGATTTTGTGGAGAATAGAAATTTTTATTTAAAGTTTCATCTCTTGATGCTCCAACAGGCATACCATTTTTACGAACTCAAACTTCATCACCATTTATAAAACTAAATGGAACTTTATCTGCTGCAAAAACTCCGATCGCTGGATTTGATATTATTTCTAAAATACCAAATTCAATTTTTGATCCTTCCTTTACTAAATTTTCAATTGCTGCTAATACAGTAGCATTTATTTTTGCGGCCATTAAGACACCTCTTTCACATTAAATAAGCTAGGAAAATCTTTTTTAATATCTGTTACTGATAATCCAGACTGAACTAACTTACCTGCAATAGCTTTAAAATTATCTTTCGCTTCACTATTAATTATAATCATATTTTTTGAAATTGAAACTTGATTTTTTAAATCGCTAAAATCTTTTGTAACAATGTCTAGTTTGTTTTTCAAGCTAATATTTTCTTCAGCAAGTTTATTAACTTCTGTCTTTAACTCTTCGCTCACTGTGCTTTTAGGAGCATCAGGGGCATCGTTTGTGGGGTCAGAAACTTTCACCGGCGGATTTTCCGGAGGAGTTTTAGCTCCGGTTTCTACTTTTTTCTCTTCTTCTTTTTTAGCGTTAGCTGCTTTCTCGTCCATAATTTTCTCCAGTTTTTATTCTTGTAAAATTATTTTATAACATTACCAACACTACTCCACTCCCAAGT
>JAUTBQ010049551.1:0-17653 GCA_032361185.1 Lepetodrilus ovalis
CAAATTAACATTAGAAGAAAACCAGTTTGGCAAATTCTTAGTACTTACGAACTCCTTAGGACTTAAGAAGTTTCGAGAATACAGGTCCTGTTTTGTATTGTTGAAATATTCCTGCTGCGATGTGAAGCACTAATTCAGTCAAAACATACAGAACTAAATGAATCGCAATATTGGTAATCGTTGGTAGCTTATTTGTATACCACTCCTTTATGATGCACAGAACATCTTATTTGTATAGAAGATATAAGAACAGCCCAAGCATGAATATGTTAAATTCTTTGAAGAGATAAATCAGATGTTGATATTCTTGAAATCTTAAGAAATACAGTAATATAATCTCCCTGTTTACATTGTTTAAAATTACTACTTGTCTAACCATCAGAGATAAGTAACTGCTATTCATGAGTAGTGCATGATGTATATGATGACTTGTAAGATGATTTGTGCAATATAGTATTTGATATAGTGTACAATGTCTTCCCAGGGACCATGTCAGCTGAAGCACCACCTGATCCGAGTGCTGGCATCCAGCGAGGTCTACTGTCTGGCCTGTGCCAACATGTTCCCAAACACCTCGTCACAGTGGCAAGGTTAGAACTCCTATAGCACTCCTATAGTCTGTAGATTGTCCAATTGGAAAACCAGTAGATTGGGCACTTGGAAAGACTGGTAGATTGTCATGACCAGCAGGTTCTCCATTTTGAAAGATCATAGATTGCCAATTTGGAAAGATCTTTAGGTTGTCGATTTGGAAAGACCAGTAGATTGTCCATTTGGAAAGTTAAGAGAAATTGTCCATTTGGAAAGATTATTGATTGTTTATATGGGGAAAATTATTATATTAAATTATGTTTTGACCGTTTGAGGATTCCTTTCAGTCAGGTTTGTATGTATTTGAGACTGATTGAATGAGTCCAATGCCTCCTTGAAACCTCAGTTTTGTGTTGCTATCCTCAGGTCACTGGAACATAATCCAGGTGTTGTCCAGGAAGGGAATCTATGTGACGGGACCAAACGATACCGCAGTCACCGAGACCATCCTCATGAAGACAGCGCCCTTCAGTGTGGTACGTTGTCTTGGAATCCTTTGTCGCATGTAGTCCATTGGCTCCACTCCAGACCGTGTGGCTCTGTCATGTTAGTTATTCAACAAACTGCATTTTCTTATTTGCAACTCAAAATTATGTTAAGCTCTCACACTATCGTGTAAAGTTTCTGGTGCTAGTGGAAACTAATAGAAAGCTTGTAAATGTATTTAGTATTGTACTCGAGCTAGAGCTAATGTAACAACTGTTGCTTGGACTCCTGTGTGGTTAAATGTCACAGGTTCAATGCATACCAGCTGAAGATTACACAGACCTAGGCTACTAGTGTTTCGTGTCCTGGCCCCGCTGACTGTATTCTGTTCTCTGTTCTAGGACGCCCACCTGTCCCTGATGAACGCGCTGCTGTTGGCCTATGCCAGTGAGATGGCCTCGGTGGAGAGGGTTGTCCAGGCAGTCAGGTAAGCCACCGATGTCCTGACGACGGTCCCAGAATCATCCGCATCTCCTGTTCCTCTATGGTTTTGATTCAAATATATTTCTTTATAATGGTTCTTTCAATATGTCTTCGTCGCCTATGGGTGCAATATACCTGCCGAGGCGTAAAGCAATAATTCAATCAAATCAATATGTCTATCTTATTTACTTTATTAATTACACATAAGATATGATATTTCAAAACACACCTAAAAAAATAATTAAACATGCCCAAGGAGGAACTATGAAATAACGTGATAATATTCTCAATTCTCAGACGCCTGACGACGTTCAACGCCTCGAGTGAGTTGCCGTCGGGCGTGGAGGAGTGCGTGGTGTTCTGGCTGAACAAGGTGTGCACCGTGGCTATCAGTCGCGACTCCAAGTCTCAGCAGATGCTGCAGGGCGAGACCAACCAAAAAGTAAGTCGTGGATAATTCATAATGTTTCCTTTACAACTCTTGCGTATTTGTTCTTTTACATATTTCATAATAAGAATGTAATTCAATTCTGGTGGCCATTCCTCCTACGTTGTCAGAAATTTAATGTACCGTATAATAAAATGATGTTTTTCTACACTTAATTTTATGATCATTTTCAATTTGTCGTGATTTCATTTTTTTTCTTGCAAAGTATTTTACCAGTGGTTTGATTGCCTCTAGGTGCGGATAGTTAGCCGATCAGCAACGGAAGACTCTGTGATCAACCTGCACATCAAGAACATCATGGACGACATCACTGATGGCTGTTCCTTAGCCGTTCTCATCAGTTTCTACTGTCCAAACTCGCTCGTGTTCAGTGGTTAGTAGACAAACATGTACCATGTTTATTATAATGCTGAATATATCCGTGAATGTACATGTTTGTTGACAAATAAGACAAAAAAATGCTATGTTAGTTTGAGTTGCATCCTAGCACAGATAAAGGGAGATTACTCATGAATGCAATACTTACTTCAAGTGATTTTGTGATACAACCACATTCTTAGTTAGCAATGAAATCCTTCCTCGTGACCATTTCATCAAGTTCAATCAATCAATCAACACTGTACATATGATATGTGTATTTCAGAGATCTGCCTGAAAGACAACATTGGCATTGCCGACTCCCTGTACAACCTGCGACTGGTGAAGACATTCTGTGAGCACCACCTACCAGCTGGGTGCTTCCCCTTTACGTACGAGGATATCCTGTACACTCCGCAGTCCCTCCGAGAAAACATCCTCGCGTTCATCGGGGAACTCTTCTACTGGTTCGAGATACAGAAATTTGATGGTGAGAAACTTGATTCAAATGGCTCTATGATATCGTGCTTCATAGTATCAATGAAGATGCCTTTGTTGTATTTATTGACAAGTTTTCTTTCAACCAGGCATGACATTTGATAATTTTTAATCCATGACAAGGGTCTGTTTTATTTTTAATCAATAAACTGATCATGTTTCTCACAATTGTTCTTAGGTTCTCGGTCATCTAGCTCAGCAGTTAATGGCGTCCCACAAGTCAGCAATGCTACCAAAAGGAGCTTCCATAAAAATGACGATTCCCGGTTCGCAAACAACACAGAGCTCAACAACAGTACATCGTAAGTCATCAAGGAGATTGTGTTAAGCATACTTACTACTTTGCCAATTATTGCTGTATATGATCATTAAAGCAAATCAAAATAATTTTATACACATCATCTTTCTGGTTTTTAAAGATTATTCTATATTTTAAAGAAAAAGCTAAATTGTCTGTTATTGACGTTTTGTTTCTCACGCTTACAGAATACTGCCCAGACAAGGACCATTGTTACCTAAACGACATCAAGAGGAACCTGTACGTTACCTAGGTAAGCTCTGTCATGAGAGACTTCTGTCATTGCGCTCTGTTGTTGAGTTTCCTCCTGCCTTACATTGACAAGCCTTGATATAAATAAAATAATCTTAAAGTTGCTCTAAGCCCCAAATATTATGCAACACTTTTAACATAGCCATGAAATGAGCAAGATGTATCTTGAAGGGTGGTAGTTTAAACCATAAGCACGTATGTGCTCACACATCCATGAATATACATGCATACACTTGCACACACGCATGCATGTACAAACATAAGCCTGAGTAGATTTTAAGAGAGAAGTATATTTGTTGTTACAGGACCACCACAACATCCACGCCGACCGCACACCCTGAGTTCCCCGCAGGACCGAGAAGTCATCAAGCAGTCACTAATAGCCTGGGAGGACAACAGGTACACTTGCTTTCCTCCACATCTTGCTGTGAAATATGTCGCATGATTCCATGAAACTCTATTATCTTTAAATATAACATTGTAATCGTCATGTATGGGTAAGATATTCCCACGTCAGCTTTCCTCCACATCTTGCTGTGAAATATGTTGCATGATTCCATGAAACTCTATTACATGTATCTTTAAATATAACATTGTAATCGTCGCGTATGGGTGAAATATTCCCGCGTCAGCGTAAAGCACTAATTCATTCATTCCATAATCTTTAAATGGTCTAAAGTTTGCAACAAAACATGGCAAGGCCTATTGATATAATGGGAGTCTGGTACTGATTGAATAACTGGTTAATGAGTGTATATCCTTAATTATGAATGTGTACAAAATGAAAATCTGAAACTGATCTGTCTTTGTCTCTTTCAGCAGTGCTGTTCCTGTGAGCCAAAGTCAAGAAAGTTACAACAGTGCTCTTCTAGCCAACGTCAGTATAGACTCTGAACTGAACGAGAGCTTCACGGACGACCAGCTCGGCAGCATTAACTTTGATTCCGATGTAACCCAGACCCCTCGGCCGACCATCGTCGACCGACAAAGTGTGCCGTCAAATATACGTGACCCAAGTCATCCAGATTTCATGGAAGTGGAAAGTGTCAATTCCCGCCAGTCAAATCCAAACACTTCAAGGAGTGAAAAGTTAGAGCCGTTGATGCCAGCAATTCTACGACCAGCGAAAGAAAAGGTATCGAATCACACCAAGTCCCAGGAGAGGGGCGAACCCGGGCACCGGAAGAAAACGGCCTCGCCTACAAAACCCAGGAAGTCTCGTAGCTCCCCGGTGAGCAGTACTGTGATTTCGAGTCAAGGGGGAGACATCAGCATTGAGGCTGTGGTGACGTTACCCGGGGCTGCCGCTGATGTGATCAGTAGCGACGAAACCGTAGTGACTCCAATCACCGATGACCAACTCTCGACGTGTTCCATGGAAGGAGACGCAGACACTCCTGACTCCCAGAAGAAAGGCTTTGAGGCATTTTTTGTCAACCCAGATATCTCCGTGGAGGTGTCCTTGCCTCCCGTGTCCAGCCAGTCTCCCCGGGCGTGGAGTGCCGGCTCGCATTCTGACGAGAGTGACGTGGCCGCCAGCTACACCGTGGGTCAGACTCACACTCTGGAGAGCGCCAGGATAGCCGGTATCCCAGTCGTGCAGAGCAGTGAGAGCATGATACAGAGGGCGACGTCGCGGGACGGATCAGTCTCCAGCAGCAGAAGCTCGGGAGACTTTTCCGATCACGAGTCGCATAAAATACATCTTGATCATAAACTGAGAGAGACAGCGGAACTGAAAAACTCACTGTGTATTCCACCTAGAAGTCGACAGTCTCCGGATGTTGTAGAAAGTGAAAAACCTGAACTTGTGATTACTGACCCACTACCAAAGACTGTAGGCGGCAAGAGGCTGATGACGACAAACTTTGCTGAAATCAAACGGATTAAGGATACTTACGGAAATATGGACAATTCTGGGTTGGTGTACATGCAGAATGGCCGAGATAAGGGAACTGGAAGTGCAGGGTCTTTGAAGTCGGCGTTCTTGAGGAAGCAAGGCGAACCTAGTGGGAAGAAGACTTCATTTGCGACACTGCCGAACGAAACGACGTGGAGCGCTCGGGCCAGTCAGTCCATGTCCGCTCAGGCTCAGAGTAACGGGTCCGGGTCTGTCCAGCCCGCCGTGTCCGGGGAACTCGCTCAGCTCAGGCTCAGGCTGGACGAGAAGAGGAAGGAGATCGAGAAGAAGAAGCAGAGGATGGACGTGCAGCAGCAGAAGATGAGGCAGAGGCTGGGGAAGGCCGCATTCATGAGGGTCGTGTCGCGACACATGGACGACAGCGGGTCCTCAGCTGAAGCCAGCCCGACCGAGAGGACGAAAGGCGAGATCGACGAGAGACTCGGTCATGTGTCGCCACCATCTGATCTTCACCGACCCACCTCTCTGATGGACACTCCTATGTCCGCCTCTCAGAGGTCACGGGCATTTTCTAGGGAAGGCATCCAACAGACAATAGACAATGTTAGGAAGAAGTGGTTCAGGGACGATGATTTGGTCGGCGGCGAACGTCCACCTGATGGAGAGTGTATGACACGAAGTCAAGAAGACAGATCCGGATCCATTCCCAATATGCACCCATCTTCAAGTCATCCGATGACGGACAGTCAACACAGTACGAGTAGTCAGCATAGCACAGGCAGTCAGCCTGAGTCCTACGAGGCATACGACTCCTCTCTAGATAGGCTTAATAAGAACTTAACAGACCTCCAGGGCGAGATAGCGCGGCTGTCCTTGCAGCAGGAGCAGATCAAGTTCCTGCAGTCTCCCCAGGGCTACACACAGGCCGACACGCAGGACGATCCCGGGCAATCCATGACAAAAGTCTCCTCTGTTCCTCCTCGGCCTGTTCCTCAAACTGATTTCCCTTCTTCCGCTCGTCCAGTAGCTCATGGAGGACTGGGAGAACCGCACCAGCCGTACCTAATGCAGCCTCCCCACACAACCACCAGCCAGTTCATGCCCGATTCCATCAGTAAAGGCCCACCTGGTGTACCTGTCAATCCGATGTACGGAGACCAAACCACTCCACATCAACAACCTGTGCCATACTCCACCCCAAAACTCCCATCTGGGACGCTTCCCTACAGTTCACCGATAATGTCGGCCACGAGCTACCAACCAGTTCCCCAGTCACAACCAGCTCCTGTGTATCTGCCCCACCCACAGCCGCCTAGCTCCACCCAGCACTCACTGCCTACCACCGCCCCACAGCCGTCTGTTCCGACCGAGAGGAGAGTCCCCACCCCACCGGGATACACCCTGCCCCCACACTCCCCCGACGCTCCACCCAGTGTGGACACGGCTTCTGAAGACAGTTCCTCCACGCAGGACATCGCTAACGGGTTCTTCGTGTCCTTCGGGGATGAGACGCCTAAGCGTTCTAAGCCGAAGCTGGGCAAGGACAGGCCTAAGAAGACGGAGACTAAGTCCGAGTTAACTCCAGGTCCGGTCCCTGTTCAACCTGTTCCAGTTCAACCTGCTCCTGTTCAATCTACTCCTGTTCCTGCGGCCACTGTGAACACCAGTGCAGCAGCGCGGCCAGTTCCCGGTACACAGACAGATGTCAGTTTACCAAGCTCTATCTTTGTCATTGATGACGTAGATTCACCTCAAAGCAGTGTAAGTAGATTTCTTCTTTATTACATTCATAAAAAGAAATTCAGAATGCATTCAGTATCGATATTGGTCTCCATCTCAGAAATCTTCCTTAAAATGTGAAGTATTTATCCTCAATGTGCATCATTAATATTCAGGAATATCTTATTGTTCTGATGTTTCCCCCTCATTTTGCAGAATTCTGTGATTTTGAAACAATTTTTATTGATGCATGCCCTCAACTGATGTTCCACTGAAAGTGTATTCCAGTATTCTCAAACTCCTTGTATTTCTGATCTCTAATTTTCTTATTTAATTTTTAGTAATTTGTTTTTGAGTGCATTTTTATGACATGACAAATGAATTCAAACACAAGTGGCAATGTCTTATGTACCATCTCTTGATGCATTGTCTTATTTTCAGGTTACTGAGGAGGAGTTGGCGAGGAAGAAGGAGAGGATCCGTGTGATGCAGCTGAAGAGGAAGGAGGAGCAGGAGAAGAAGAGGCTGGAGAAGGAGCAGGAGACCATTAAGCAGAGAGAGGCTCAGAGGTGGGAGGAGTTAAGAGGAGTTGTACTAGAGGAGACTTCTATATGAGAGTCAAGTAGTACTAGATGAGACTTCTATATGAGAGTCAAGTAGTACTAGAGGAGACTTCTATATGAGAGTCAAGTAGTACTAGAGTAGACTTCTATATGAGAGTCAAGTAGTACTAGAGTAGACTTCTATATGAGAGTCAAGTAGTACTAGAGGAGACTTCTATATGAGAGTCAAGTAGTACTAGAGGAGACTTCTATATGAGAGTCAAATGTATGAGCTTCTACCACTCCAGCGGGCGGTAGTATTGTGGTAGATTGACTGATTTCAGAGCCAATGTTCCCTGGTTAACTTTGTGACACGATCATGATATGATGCACTGAGTGTGATGTCATAATGTAGTTATCGTCCCTGGTTCGTCAGTATCAGTTGGTGCTCAAAGGTTTTATGCAGCACTATCACAGGTATTGCAGGCTTCATCGTGTCATGAAATAGTGTTGAAGAATCCTGTTGCCTGCATTCGAAGAAGGTCACATGGTCCTCAATGTTTGAAGCAAGTAATGGAGACAGAATGTTTGCAATGCTCAGTATTGCAGGGATATCACACACAGTCCTCTCTCTCTCTGTGTTGTAGGTTAAAGCAGGAGGAGGCAGAGCAGAAGAAGGCGGAGGACAAGGCGCGGCGCGAGCAGATCTACCAGCAGTACCTCCTCCGCAAGCAGAAGGACGACGACGAGGTCAAGGTGAAGGTGGAGAAGCCACCAGAGCGACCCGCCAAGGCCAAACCTAGGCCCAAGTCCATGTTCATCAAGGCCAGCAACTCGCCTCCGCAGGACGACGAAGGTTTGATTACATCTCTGGATGATACGTCTGCACCCCGATCGTTGTTTATACCTCAGTCTGCTGGCGCTACTGCTGCCTGTAAGTGTGTGTGTGCATGTTGGCTAGTTCTACCTGGCCCCGAGATCACGGAACTTCTCGAGTACAAACTCATGCTCAACTCAAGTTTTTGTTCACAAATCCCCTTGTAAAATTTGAGCATGAGCATAAAATCATACTCGAGAAGTTTCATAATTTCAGGGTCTGTTTCCTTGTCACTTCTCAGCAAATATTTGGAAAGAATCGATGGAAATAATCAGTGAAACTAAAATATCATGTGATAATAATTGAGCTCATATGCTTAACTTGGTTCACTATTCTAATATCTTACTTTCTTACATGGCTATTTAGCATTTCAGTTGTATGTGCTTTCTGAGAAGTGACTTTTCTCTATATTTTGACAATGTTATGTTGTTCTGACATAAATTTTTCCATTTTCATGATTTTATATATAACTTTAAAGGTCTTTGAAATTTGGTGTTCTGTATAGATTCCAAATTGCAAATACCAGGCCCAAGATTACAAAATCTTTACAATAGCATACTCAACTAAAGTTTTGTTCACAAATACCCATGTAAAATTTTAGCATGAACATTAAATTGTACTCGTAATGTTTTGCAATCTGGGCCAGAACTCGCTTAGCCTTTTTCTCTGCTGAGGTAATCAAAGTTGCCTACAGCAGGGAAAGGGTTAAATGGTGTATCGTGATTGCATGCTTCCATTAGCCAGATAACTTTAACCTTTCGTGACTTTTACTGTGACTTGATGTTCCTGTCGGCAAATGCTCTGTGTCTATATGAATGGCTTGGTAGTTTGAGTAGCAATACGTTTTCTGGTTTCCATTTAACATGAAGGTAAGTTTTGTGTTGAATGATGGCCTTTACATTTCAGTGTACGACTGTGTTTACCATACTGTGGCACTATTGTGCAGTAGTAGATTTGTTTTTGACTTTGTGGACTATTGATATTATATGAGGTTGCACTGGTTTTGAGCTTAGCAGGATAGTATATGACATTGGGTGTATGCTGTGCATCTTTGCTGGTATGGTTGAACTAGATGTGCATCAGTGTTGGTATTTTGGAAGTAGCCGTGTGTATTGTATATGTAGTCAGTCTCTCGTTAAGGATTAGAATGTGAAGCATGCTAGGCTTGCTTGTGTGTTGGAGGCATTAACTAACCATGACAGACTAATTTCTATGACTAAACAGTGTGCTACCAAGGCTAATTAATTAATTTTAAAACAATTAATGTGTAATTATTGTGTCTTTCGATGTTTTGAGGACCTTTGAGAGCAAATGGGTGTTTAACTACTACCAGCAGTTTGTTCTTGTGTTTGGGTCGTTTGTTTGTTTGTTTGTGTGTGTATCTTCAATCCATATGGGTAGTAAAAGACCCATTTGGTTTAAATGGAAACAAATTATGAAAATAGCATTCTTTCAGTATTCCTATTAGACGATAAGCCCTGGTACATTATCGATCGCCAAACCACTAAAACAACTATTTCAGCATAACATATGTCTTGATACATTTTTTATTATTTGACTGGATTTGTTTCGCACAAACATGAATGGCAATTATCATTTATTTAAGCTTGATGTTTTATTATGTTACGTTTTTCTCGCAAAATATTGCTATGGCCATGAAATCAGTGTGCTTCTCGTGTGCTAAAGTTATTATGTTTTTCAGCATGAATACAACGAGTACAACATCATTGTACATTTAAAACAGTGAGAGATAACCTTGTATTGGTCCTCTTACCATTATTGTCTTGCACAAGACTCTGAATAATAATATGATTTTATTGTCATGCATATTGTAATATTATCTTATCATTATTCAGCGTCCTGTGTGTCATGAATGTGTTTTGACTATTCCCGTGAAATCAGTAATTATCAAGTAATCAACAAGTAAATTTCAGAGTAATTTAACCGAATTTGGAGACACTGATTATCACCCATACAGCGATATATTGTGACTAACATATATATGCACTGACTTGTAGATTAGTATCTCTAATGCTTGATTACTTCTGATTGGTTGAAATGTGGTCCCTGAGACTTCCTGCATTTTGTTTTGTTGCATCATTCGGAAGACGTCAGGTTTGCTTGTTTCAGCTTCTACCTCCACCTCTCTTCACCCCAAACGGAAAATACCAGTACCATATAAATCAGGAAAGTTGAGGAAAGCAGGTGTGTAGCGATCATATGCAGCTCTTCCAAACCGCCAATGAATCGACGTAATGGAGAATACAAATGTCATACATTTTGAGAATTCATTTTTATCTTCATGAAACCATACCAAGGATGTTGCTACTCTAGTAGAAATATTGCAAGTAATTCAAAGACTATTGCAAATTTATCTTGTTTTTAAAGCAGAGTTCAAATTTGGCCAGAAATTTTAACTTCCCTGAAAGATAAAATTTTCAATTAAGAATAGAAAATATCCCAAAATAACCAGCAATACATTTTTGATTTATCAGTCGGCTAGTCAGGTTAATAGAAGTTTAAACACTTGTGATTGTTGGAAAACTGTATTGTTTAGAAACTGGATAATTGAGAAAGAATTTAATTAAGAAATCATCTTTGTTGATTGGCAGATAATTTTCATTAACAAAGTGGAATGAATGAAAATACAAGATGTTGGGTGGTGTGGTTTTTACCCCTAGTTTAATATAAATATCGGCATCGCCATGACTTTAACTTGGATACACTACATTACCATGATGTAAATTCACATGACTCACATTTGTGAATGTGGAAGTCATATGAAGGACTCAATGTACCTCATTTGAAGTAGTATACAAGAATGTGGGGTCATATTTCCAATAATCAATATTTTCAACTGTAACACAATACTAGGGTCACTTATCTTATTACAGACAGACCTTCAGGTTGAAATATTTGTAAAATGACATCACATCAGGATACAAAATAATTTTGACATAATACATTCTGTTATCATGAGCATTATTTAATTTGATTATCACAAGCAGTTATCATTTTAGATATATTACTATGGTACTGTATTGAGTTTTTTAAACAAGTATGTCTCGAACTAAACAATTTAACCATTATCAATTTCCCAATGTTTGCTTTATTTTTGTTATTTTCATCACATATCCTGCAAATATATACTCGCCCATATTCCATATAAATGTACACTTTTTTAGTGGTACAATTTCTAGCAGCAACTGCACACAGAATTCACATGACATGGTGAAGGAGAAACTATGACAACAACTGCACGATATTATAGTCACTGTAGGAGATAATTTTACATCATAATCTTTTTTATTTATTATTTTTTTTCTGTTCTATTCACGTGTGGATGATTGAGTGAGGAACATACATGCATCTAATTTGCTATGCCAGTAATTTATATAATATCAGCAATTAAATAGAATGATCATCATCATCACTTAACATTCTTGTGGTTTGTCAAAGCCAAAATGCTTACGCTTTGTGACAAATGACCAACTAATCTAATCAGTAATCTAATGTAATGTGTTATTTGTTATGAAAGAATTGGGTCCAGTGTCTATCATCAGTACTGGGATTACTACTGATATGACTTTAGGATTTCCTCTATTACTCCTAGATGTCGCGGTTTTAGGCAGATTATTTTTTATATTATGAAAATATACTAGTGGTATAAAACTAAAAGAAATAATTCAATCATTCCTAATATGATCATGTTATATTTCCAAGGTTAACATCAGCATTTATTGTAAAATAGTTTAGAGATCAAGGCGATTAATGTTGATACAAGTATCTTTCACCCAATTGCTACAAGTTAGTTTAAATTAATAAGAATCTCGTAGAAAGTAATCGTTTCTCAATTAGTTTGAAAGACCTGTTGTTTGCAACTATAGCGTCATTTGTCGATACAGTTGTATTAACATTTGTCAGTTCAGGCTGATATTCTTTGTCAGTTCAGGCTGATATTCTTTGTTAGTTCAATAACTTGAAGAGCATGTCTTTTAAATGCATCCTCTCCTAATAGGCTTGTTCAGATTTGTGCAATAACATGATGACGATAATGATGATGATGTGTGATTTTTTTATGTATTATGGTCATGTAGTGAGCATTCACGATAAAAAATATAGTTTTGCATTGTGTTCTTAAGTAGTCAATGGCATGCAGTACTCATAACTGCATCAACTCTGCACTCAACTGACTAGTAGTTCTTGGAATGTTTCCTATGATCAGCCATAGCCATGTTCAATGCTATTTGTGAAACCTTGAACACAACAAACTCTGCCGTTAAAGGTACGCTACCTGTTACTAGTCTACTTTACCTCACACTGTCCAAATTGGTAAATGTGTCTGACTTTTATGTACCGTACCTTTAACACCACTCTGAGCCCTGCTTCCAGTGTTGTGTGTGCGACTATGTGCCTTTAATGCATCCTTCTCTCCCCTCAGTCTCTTGCAACACTCTAACACAAAATGGCCGCCCAGGTGGAGCCACCTACAGGAGACCGCCATCACCAGGTGTGTATTACAGAGATGGTACCCTAGCTATCATGTGGGTGTATCGGAGATGGTATCATGTACTCTGTGGTACCATGGTTCCTACTGACTCAGGGGAAGTCACGGAAGTGTCCATTTCTGATAAAATCCTTCAATTTCTGCATTGTCCTCGACACACTCTCAGCCATGACCCTTCTATATGATGTAACCTCAACTCAAACTATAGCAATGCTGTAGTCTGTGGCTGAGGCTGGAGATGAGGCTACCTTAGAGTTAGGCCGTTTGTACAGGTGTGCCTAGAATATACAATTACTTGCATCCCTGACTACAAAACATTTCAAAATAATTTAAATGCATTATCATTTTTCTAAATATCACAGTATTCCTCCTGTTTTGTGAATGGAGCAAGAATGGATTTGCATCCCTAGACATATCTGAGTAAATTTATTTTTAGTATGAAAATGTTTTGGAAAATCAAGAAATTGATTTCAAAAGCAGATCCAAAGCAGAAAATAGTTACGTCTTCAGCCCTAAGCATAAAACCAAGTTGCATATGGGTATAATGGGTTGGCACTAATCTGTTTATTATCTGTAGATGAAGTGTTTTAGTGCTGTCAGTAGTACAATTATAGTGCTTACAGGTGTTGATTTGTTTCCTATTTATGCATTTAGAATGAGACAATGATTTACTTGTGAAGTGTTGCACATTTCTATAACTATAAACCAACTATAAGCATTTGTTTTCCAGCTTTCATTTTGAATATATTACTATATATTCTTCAATATTTTACCATAATGTATGTGTGGAAATCCATGTAATTTTGCTTCAGTTACAATATTTGCCTGTAAATTGACTTAAATATTTGCTATGAAATGAGGAAATAGTGGTACATGTAATGTAATAAATTATAGTAGAATAATATTTTAGTCTTAACTCTTACTATTGTAATACAAAATGTTTATTAGAGTTCTCCAACATGAAGTCTAGAAAGAAAAGATCAATGCAATAGGATTGTATTTTACTACAGCTAGCCGATATTCTCTAAGTTTCAAATGCGAAGATTTATCATTCCAGATCTGTATCGGCTGAGAGGAAACCCTGGCAGTGATAGTGGCTCCAATGCTGGAACTGACTACTCGGGTTAGTGTGCAACACTGTGTGGTCAACAGTCACACTTGACTGATTTCAAGTCACACTTGACTGATGTCTACAGAAATGTATAACCAATTGACACCATCGTTCTCGAAACCATTCTATTGTTTGAACTCTTTCAGGTTTTCACCGTCCACAGGGGTGTGTATTACTTGTGCATTCACTTGTTGCAGGACCCAAGCTGTTTGTGAAGCCCAGCTCTAAGTCTAACCGGAACCTCATCAGCAATGCCATCAGTCACTGTTGTTTAGCAGGCTGTGTCAACACCGACACCAAGAACAAGGTGTTAGAGGTGAGACTGCTTTAGCAATGAGAATTGCCTCCCTTTAGCCACGTGGCTGCATGATATCAAATACACCTTGTTTGAATTAACAATTGTTGATTGGGCAATATGGATGCATATGATGTGAAACAGAAATAGATGAGCAAAGCATTTCTTTACACCTATTGAGATTTAAATATTTTAAGATACACACAATTATTCCCCCCAAAGTATGGAATTGGCATCCCTGAGGAATAGCAATGTTTTACTGCAATTCATGTAATTTTTTATGATTTTTAACAAGAGTACAATTTCATAGTATTTATGATTACAATTCATACAATCATAAATATTAATATTAAAATGTGAACATTTCAGATAATTGCCCAATCTGAAGCCAAGCATTTCCTGATCCTGTTCCGAGATGGAGGTTGTCAATTCAAGGGTTTATACACATATGCCCCAGAGATTGAAGAAATCTTAAAAATACATGGAGTTGGACCAAAGCAGTTGACCAACAAGATGGTAGAACGCTTTTACAAGTGAGTGGGAATCCACCTTCATGTCCCAGGCATGGACATTTTCCACGAATCCGGGGAAATCCATATTGCTTATTAGTCCATGGATCGATGTATTTGCACTGGAAGTGGATTGGGGAATCCACCCCGGGATTGTTTTCCATTGAGATAACAATTGTAACCCTGTGTTAGGTATTGGGGTTAAATGTTTAATAATATAATTATCATCTTTTTTTTTGTATGGGTAAATATTGATACTGTTGACATTTCATCAAGAATTTCATATTTCAAAAAAGAAAATTACTGTAGCTCAAATTTAAAAGAAATATTAAATTAAATGAAAATTAATTTTAAAAATGTGCACAATATGTTCTTGAGTTATTAATGTATATCTGCATGTTTCAGGTATAATTCTGGCACGAAGAGTTTCGCAGAGGTCGTGTCTACCAAACATATGTCTGTGTCCATCGATGCCGTTGTCTTGCACAACGCGCTGTGGAAGACTGGCAAAGGTAGCGCCACCAAGAAGTAGTCTCATCCACATGTATCTGTGTCTACGTGTTGCTGATCTCACGCTATGTCCAGTATGCCTAGCAGGCTGGGGGTGGGGGCAATTGTCATCACCTTTCCTAAACTTTGTCATGCAGAAACATATTTTTAAAGTTGAGTTATTGATTTAATATTCCCCCGAAAAGCTTTGTCAGTGTTATTTGGAAATGAAAATGTTCCTCCAGTTCTATTGTTGACCTTTTTTTTCAATCGTAAATTTTTTTTTACGCCAAATTGGATGTAAATGATCTGCTTATTGCTACTGAAAATGAAAGTAATACTTTCCCAATTAAGTACTATTAATTATCAATTTGTCCATCGATTAGGAAACGTTGATGATACCCTGTATATATATTATTTATATAATGCTAATTTATTTAGTGATTTCAGTCGCGTTGGTGTGAATGTACGACAGTAGTCGAAACACATGGTAGCAGGAGCAGAATTCAAGTGTTGTCGTGTACCAATAAATTGTAACAATGTATGATCACCCACCATTTCAAATACACATTGTTAAAGTTTACTGCACACGATTTCAAACTATGCTTCAATATATGCAATTATTCATGTTACATCTTGTAAAGAAGTATCACTGGATATTTTATGAATTTGAGACTTCTTTGACCAACATTGACTGTTTTAATGTAGGTTGTTTGTTATTGAATTTCGTGAAGTTTAAGTGTAATTTCGGTGAAAATGAGCAAATCAACCCATAGCATAGTAATTATCATTTTTGTTTCCTATTTGATTTTGGAAATACATTTAGCTTTTAGCTTTATATTATTAATTGATGAATAAATTATGAAATCATTATGAAATCATTATTGAAATCTATATATATCCAACATAAAAGACTAAAGTGATTTTCAGTTCATACTGGTAAGCACCAATGTTAATCTCATATATCACACTGATAACCTTTTGGATACTAGTACCAGTAACTACATACCACTTTCTAACCAGTGGGCACCTGTATCATGAGCTCAAAGTTGTTTTTTTCACCACTTTCGACATGACTGTTGTAAAACCATTCTTGGATATGTATTTAGTGGTTGTTAAAATATACAATGTGGTAGTATCTATGCTGAAGTTCATTAAGGTTGTTTCTGAGTGAAACTATCTTTGTGAAATGTGATGAAATTATGGTTTGTAATATATGAATAGCTGTCCCATAATTTCTTCAACATTGAAGCTCATGTATTGTTCTCTCTGTATTTATGGAGTTATCGAGAGACAAAATGTTCCAGAACACAATTCTGTTAGGAGACTAGCTGTGGCGTTCCTGCAATACATACAAGCATAGAAACTGTAGCTTAAAACCAGAATATGTGAGTGTGTTCTATGTCTATATCGCAGCAGTGGTCTTTCAGAACTCGTAGCTTCCATAGGACACGCTTTGTTTGTTTCTCCAACATCACTGCGCCTATAGATTTTGTACCTATACCATAGCTATTGTACAAATGTAAATTTCTCATCGTTGTTGTGAAATAGGTAGTGTTTTACCAGCACTAGAGTGTCTTGTCAGTTGTTTGACAATACACATTTTTAATTTATTCAGATCCCATAGTGCTTAATATGTCGAGGTACTACATCCTGCCAGTGCTTTTAAGGAAACAGTTTCTTTTTTTTCTATCATTTACATCAAATATGCATTTATTTCTGTAAATGTTTTCATTCATATCACAGCCATTTATCACAGATTATAATAAAATTGTTCATTTCCATACGTCACATTCAGCATCATTTATCATCAATTGTTTTCTATTCTTCAGAGTTATCAAAATCGTCGTCAATTCTGCATGCAGATTCCATTCTAAATATAGCCAGTACATTGAAAAGTAATTTTATTCAGTCATTCAAGTCTATTTTATGCATAATTATTTTCGTCAGCTAACAATGTAGACTTTGAGTATCATGAAATATTATCTTGGTTTCTTGAGCATCATATAAAGTACTGTATTTTCTATTCCCAAGCTTTATTCAGAAACAGCGACATCTATATTATTTAGACTAATGGATCTACTATAGACTGTTCAAATGTTTCCTGCTGTTCTATATACACGATCTGCACGATCACTCAAGTACCAACTTCTTTTTTTTTTCTGTATGAGAAGCCTGTGATACTATTGGCCTTACAACTTTCAATATATTGCTGTGACAGTGTGCATCTAAATGACAAATAAATGTTTGTTGCCAGCTGACATGATTAGTTTGTTTTCTCATGATGAAGAAATTTGCTGGTTACTATGCTGCGACTTAAAGGCATACAATCACAGATTTTTATGAGCACGTAGCACTATATTTGAGTAATAAATGTAAACTACATTCAT
>JAUTBQ010049662.1:0-17648 GCA_032361185.1 Lepetodrilus ovalis
GATTGTTCTTTCAGAATATGTAATAACCCCGATAGTGACCATTTTTCCCTATGCAAGTATGATCTTGCCCCTTTAAGCCACAATTTGAATTTGTCGTATGTGATTGTGTAACTAGGGTGCGTTCAGGCTGCGCTACTTTTCTCTATATTTCTCTATACTACTTTTCAAAAAGTCGTGACTGGCTGAACGATTTAGTAGGAAAATAGCAGGGAAACGTGGTTTGCGCATGCGTTCAGTCCATGCATTTCATGCTTTAGGTTTTCCTACTATTTCCTACAAAACACTACGGGCTCAAAAACTGAAGTAAAAAGTAGCACTATGTATTACTACATGACGTTGTGTTGGCTGAACGGTTAGTTGTAGCTCTTCGTAGCGCTTCGTAGAGAAAAGTAGTGGAACCTGAATGTACCCCAGGAGAAAGTCCCTGACTATATAGCATGCACAGTGCTAATGGGATGTGTTTGCAACTATATATTTAAGAGCACTGGTCGTTGGTATGTGACTCTAGTAACATACACGGCAACAGGCGCATGTACATAAGCATATTTAGCGCTAAATAATATGACCCATAATTTCGGCACAAACTGAGAATTGTAAGTTTGAAAATGTTTCGTTTCAACCCTTTCCCAAAGCAATGTTGTGAACCCCTGTTCAGATGATCCCTGACTAATCAACTATGTCAGATTCATAGTTGAAGTGTTGTGTGTTCATTCCTTTTATAAGACCCAGTTGAAGGTTCTACATTCATTTCTTTGTAATTACATTTGTTATCCCTACCAGTCATACAAAGGGCATTATTAATTCAGAAAACAAAAGTACATGTGTTGGCGTATTGATCTCGATGGCTGCCGTATGATATTGCCTTCATAAAAAGATACATGACAAAGTTATATAAATCGGTTATTGGTGTTTTCTGATAATGCAGTGTAACAGCATTTGCGTTGAACTTTGCAGGTTGTAAAGTAATATGGGTAAGTGAAATGATGTCATACAATTTGATGGAAACAATAACTACACTATATTCCACATATAATTTCCGTTTCAAAGTTGGGCGTTTTAACACGCAATTAATTGCAATACTTTACAATAAAACACACACACACACGCACGCGCGCGCGCACACACACACACACACACACACACACACATATGCACATTTCCAGCAGCATAATTAGAAAACCAAATACAGCTTATCGCTCGACATAGAATAACATATATTAGTATTACATATGTAACACGGAACAAGCATGGACTAGTAGTATTTGACGTATGTGTAGAACATACACGTGTTACGTCACGTGGTACGGCAAGTTCAATGTGAGAAGCATGTAGATGTCAAAGTTTTATCAACAAATTACAAACTAACATTGAATTAATGAAATGAACTCATTATAAATATGTCCCTGCATAAACAGAACAAGACAAGGCACATCCATCTTTCGTAGCAACATGGTTTACAACCATCATCAAAACCAATAAGCGACATGTACTGCACACATCTGAACTATAACCGTCATAGGACCTCTTAAGCGGCATGTATTACTCACTTCTGAACGCAGTTACACGTAATAAAACAGATTGAGGTAAATGCTTAGCCATGTTCCTAGCAGCACTTTAAGCTAATGACGCCATGACGCCCAATACAAAGTGGTGGCTTTATCTTATCATATTTCTTAATTAGTCGTGAAAAGTGTGATTTATTACATTGAAAGAAATACATTTCTGTATCATGCTTCGTAATCGGTGTTGAGGGGAGTGTTGTTTATGTCAGTTTAACCCAAAGAGCACGATTTAGCACAATATTTGTGCTAAGTGGTAGGAATACCGTATGGGGATTTGTCACGTGACGTCGACAACAGGTGTATCAAAATATATCTTACACATAAACGGCACTTGACGTATAATGCTGGTCATTAATATCAGTCTTTTTACCACGTGTTTGCTCGATGTTTACCAACTAGAAATTTATTATTTCGAAATTGAGCGTATTCTACCGTGTGAGCAGTATGATAGACAACATTGCATATAAAGTCTGTGTGTGACCAAAGATCAGATATGTTTAATCAGTTACCACAGCTAACGTCTAAAACTTACAGTTTAAGTTACTGGGATGATGATCTACAACATAGAAAAAATACGCGAAATTTTTATCAGATTAAAACTGCTAAAATATGAGAAAACAAACCAGCAAATATTAAGACATAGCCATGTTTTAACAAGCTTGAAAAAACCCGATAAGAAATTATTCATGGAATAACAAGTAACATATGGCGAAATTGGTATAGATCCATGAAATTTACAAAGAAGAAACTGTCTGTAGGAAGCAGATTGACGTTATTTGGTATACACACACACACACGCACACACACGCACACGTACGCATGCACACACGCGCGCGCGCGCAAGCACACACACACACACACACACACACACACACACACAAAAACACACCAACCAAAAACAACAACATTGATGATATCCGTCTAATAATTAGTTTACATGTTTACAAGTCATAAAGTTCTAATTTTCAGAATTTATGCATGGCATTTTCAAAGGAAACACAACGTTACATATAGGCTTCGATAAACAGTGAATACCAAAGTTCTAATGTGTATTGTAGTTCAAACCTGATTATTACCCTAGCAAGCACCGTTACTATAATTAATGTTACGAGATTGAGCATGATTTCTCACACATATTATGCCATAAATGCACATGTACCTCTTCATTCAGGTAATATTTAGGGTAACGTCTACAGATGTGCAGCATGTACAAGCAAAGGCAATCAAGGCAAAGTAATACATTTGCATTTAGCAATACTAATCAACTACATGTATAAAAGTCTGGCAGGTAATGCTAGATACCCTTGTTTGGTACCATTATTCAAAAACTATTTAACGCAGGTCATTCAAATGTTGTACACAGTTTTAGGAAATGCGTGTACCCTGCTGAATCAAAAATAAAAATTTGTAGATCGCGGAATACAAATTCTGTCTATTTAATCTATTACTATTTTACTTCATACTTTTGTTAAATATGCGGACGGGTGCCGTTCTGTCATGGCATAGCGATTTATACATTCGAACACCAATGACCATTGGTCACATGCGAGTCATCAATCTCAAAAGAAATTTAGCAAGGCAAAGCTTTGTACAGTGCATCTTGAGATATCTAAGTCGCTATCATAAAGGTGAACCTATTTCAACATACGATTTGACATACCGGCGTAACCGGGTATATTTGTTTTCCCTATACTAATACTATTAAATCCATAAAATGTATTATTGCATCGAATTTCAATGTCTATACATCCACGATTTTTATACCATTCCCTGACACACGAATCTTCTGTATTGCACGAACCGTCATACTTCTTTACAATGTTCATGATGACAACTTAAACAAGTATTTTAATGCATGACAAGTCTGCTCCATACATGTATACATGAATATGGATACTAGTATACACATTGGTGTTTGTGTTCGCTTTCCAATTGTAGATAATAGTAAAACTTATTAATGAAGTATAATACATCTACATAAAAAGAAATACTAGTACGTGGTAAAACTGTTTATAACCAGTTGTTTCACCTGTAAGTACACGTACATTGACTTTAGGAATATTCATGCTATTGTCATTTGACCAATTATCATTGGTGTTTGAATATATGCAAATCGCTGTGACATTATAGGTAGGTATCCCTCCACAGTTTTAGCAAAAGTGTGAAGTTAAATAGTAATAGGTTACATAGACAGAATTTTTATTCTGCGATCTACAAAGTTGTAATTTTGGATTCGGCAGGATACACACATTTCCTAACACTGTACAAAATTTGGATTACCTGCGTTAAATAGTTTGTGAGCAATGGTACCAAACATGGGTATCTAGCATTACCTGCCAGACTATATACAATTAGACTGACTTCAGTCTCCTAGATGTAAAAAGTAAAATGCATGTACATTGGAATAATTACTAGAAGTAAAGTATAATATATCTTGTTTTATTGTGTTTCTTCTTCAGATAGATTTAACGAAAATAACACGGATGTACTCATCGGGTAGACGAACTATAGTACATAATTATAGTGACCATCGGCAACAATACAAGATTATCTTCTAGAAAATGCGTTTTCCACACATGTCATGCATAATAGTCCCCCAGTAAGCGTTTCTAAGGAAGCTGGTTTCGTAATAGCTGTTTTCAAACTTCTATATTCTCGTCGATTCTCGACTATTCTCACGTGAACTTCTCCCCGCGTCCGACCCAGAGGGTCAGTTCTGATCCCCCTGGCTAGCAGGGGCAGCTGAAGAGGCATTCCGCTAAATCAAAGACCAAGCGTTGTTTTCCTAATGAAACAATCTATCATCTTAAACGTTGCAATAACGCAGAGTGTTTTGAAAGAAAGCTATCTTTTATTGATCATTGGCTCGAACCCCCATCGAGGCCTGCCTGAGTTATGTCCAATCACTCTTCTTGGTCAGATTACAATGTAAGAGGAGGAATTACTCGCCCAGGTCGAATTATCACGGGTGTTACATGGGTGTTTGTACCTAGGTGTCGATCGACGTTATCGCTGATAACTGCTGCAATCTGGCCTGAGGATTACCAAAGTGTCAACTACTAGGTCTTACTCCGCCAGCTACGTCTTTACAAGACACACAAACTCCGAGGGGACGGAAACAGGTATTACAGGCATACTTCTACAGCTGGGACCACTACAGAGACGCCAGGAATGTTGAGTCTTCCTTGGGGTTTTAATAGGTGTCTCAGGTATTCAAAAGTGCCTCGTATGATATTTTCCTCTAGACAATATGTAAACGATATATATCGATATACAACAAAACCTTAATATCAAATAATACCCTAATAGCAATATTCAAATTAATTAAATTCACACTCTGCTGTTTATAATCAAACTAACCACGATGGACCTTCTCACTTGGGTTCAGAAGCTATGAATATGGTATTGTAAACAGTAAAACGTATTTGGTCTATTAAGGCAATAAAAACGTTTTCAAGTTCGAAAAACTACCGAGGTTCCACCGGAGGTGAACACTGCTTCATTGAACCAATTTTACAAGAAAGTGCTAACCAAATCAATAATTAATATGATACGGTGTCACACGATGTCATCGTCCCATTTGTTTAATTGATATTGTTTTACAACAATATGTTTGTCCACCAAATAATTAGCACCCAGAAAATAATTTATTATTTCATTAAATTCAGAGAAATTAATGCACGTCACCAGAAATGGAAAATAAATGACAACGACAATGAATACATTGAGGACAGAATAAATGTCTATTGAAGAACTCTCACTGACAATCTCTACATAAGCTTTCAGTTATTTTTATTAAGCCCGTTCTTAGTCGTCCACTCGTGAAATAAAGGTACACGACCTCTTACGCCGAGTGATTTATCCATTGATACCAACTCTTTTTTATTTGAAGGAATAATTGTTATATATGCCGGTGAATACCGATAATTAGAAGAAATCACCATGTTGAAACATTGATACGGTATTTGATGTAAACGTTGCCAGAGCTGAGTGCTCGCGTGTAGTGCCACACATCGCGTTCCTAGCCAGATCGTTTAACGCGCGTATTGCCTCGAAGAAGCCCCGACAACTGAAGGCGATATCGATAAAATTGGTGTAAATTGCTGCCGCGTGTGGTATTTGCGCGGTATTAAGTGCTCTAAATGCCCGCTGTCTCAGTCGTCTCTATTGATCTCGTGCTCTGGACGTTGCGAGATCGATCCCGACTATCTGCGAGATTTCTTTTCGACAAGCAACCGCCTGGAAATTAAAAGGCGCTTGACAATGCCTCGCAATGGGTTTCGATCAACGTTTTATGGTAGTGTTATCCTGTCGAGCAGGGGGAATTAGGGCCGAGCTGAAAATTATTGCTTGCGTCTCTTTATCAATTAGGCATTGTCTTCCTCTATCCCTCTCAATCTGGGCGAAGCAATCGGACAGATTTGCCAGCTTTCTGGGCGAATCTTAGCCCATCAAGCAGCGGCGTTATTTTACCGGGGCATTGAGGGCTAGATGCATGGGCTAGGCGTTTGGCAAGAAGACCGAATTAAAAGTGTAATGAAAATCTGGTTCTCCTAATTGTCCCGGCGATCAGCGAACTGGCAGATAAAGTGACTTTGGAATAATAAAAAAAAGTCTTGCACACGTGAATTACTTGAAAACGTTGACACGGATTGACTCCGGAACTGATAAATTGGCGAATTTAGCTCCAGGCTATTGCAATTTTTATTGCGCAAAATTTAAGTGACGAATGTTTTCTGTAGATAGAACATGAAAATAACACGCTAAAGTGGAGCCATTAGTTTATGGAAACAGAAAGAAGAATACGATGAACGTGTATTTGTTTTTCATTTTCATGTCATTCGAATGTTAAATTAATGTGCTATAGAATGGATGGAACTCTTTAAAAAAACCGACAAGGATCGATTTCTCACAGTTATACTGACGAGAAATATAAGCAGTGACAGTGTTCATCAAGGAGATACCAAGGAGTCACAATTGACAGTAAGACAATAAATTTCAAACCAAATCAATGTTGTTGGCAATCATTTATCTGAAAGTAATCACACAGGGTTAGCCGCACTTGAGATTACAATAAATTCTTGAATTTGTTCTGTTACTTATGGTCTGATTCAATACCTGAATATACATTCGCCAATGTTAAAACTAAAAATCTGTACCAAATTTATGTTAATTCTACATATATTTGTCTCGTGAGACCTACAATTCTGAAATAAAAAATCGTATTTTCTTGTATTTAGTTTCTTCCAAGTTACAAATACTTCAAATTGTGTAATTTTATTTGAAGAAGATAAATAAGAAGCATAGTACGTATCTCTATTAAATGTGTGTGCATAAACAGTGATAAACCACATGAATTAGTGCATGTTTATATAATCCATCAGAATAATTAAATTAAGATGAACGACGTTGGAAATCACTTAAATGTGGTGAAAACACACTTGAAATGTGAATGGCAAAACTCTCAGTATTATGTCCCACGACAGCAGAGTGTTAACAACGAGGATGCCTTTCATGTCTGTGAAATCTCACATTAAGTGTCTAGACGAGGCTCCATCAACTTTAAGGACGTCTTCAGTTATAGATCGATCTGACGTCTAAGATATACTATTGTCATAGGGCGTTTGAAATCAATGCGGAGATAATTACATTAATTCGCGTGTGAGAATGATCCGAAAATTGGACACATGTTCAATAATATCCACCTGTCGAGATTCACCGAGTGTTGACGAACATGAAACTATGATCTCTTTGACAACAAGGACAATGGTATAGATTTCACAACTAATTGCAAGCAATATGGAAATGATGCTGCTGATGAGACTAACTTCAAAATCAGTCTGGGAAAAATTGAGATTACTTGACAGGCCATATCAATGTCATTCTACTTTGACGACTTCAGTTGCTTTTCTTTGCATACTTAGATATATGTTTGTATACTCTATATGCTCTAGAGAATGATTTTTACTTTGTACATTCCGAAGAATGATTGCTATTTTTTTAATTGATGGAGAACTGTTTGTACTGACTATATTCCGGGGAAAAAAAAGGATTTTCAATAGAAATATATATAATTATGTATATACATGTACTTTGTCTTATAAATGTGATACACCTGTATAATTTATTATTTTTATTTATTTATTTTTGTGTGCAAATTCAGGAGAATGGTTTGTGTTGTATGTATTCCAACACAGGACTTTGAATAAGTATGATAACAATAGTAGTACAGCTGTATACCATCTATTACTACATCCTACTATTTTTATCATAATTATTCAAAGTCCTGTGATTCCAAATAATATTCCATTGCTGAATACTTAAATATTCATTGACTACTAGTATGTCGAGAGCTAGATCCGCTGTGTGTTTGAATTTGAAAAAGGAACAGTCTAATGTAAAATATGGTTCTGTCATATATGCATGTACATGTATACAACTGTGTTGACCCAACTGTACCAGAGCCGTGTGGGTTGTGACCGCTAGGTTACTCACTGTGGCTCAATACTGCTGTTATACTATGATCCCACAGATACACACGTGCCTGTACGAGGATCTGAGATGGTTCTAACAGGGAACATTTTGGATCATCTTAAGGGTACTCCTGGCTTATCGCATGATGTGGCAGGCATCGTACGATGAAAAATAATCTCTTGAAATGTTCAATACATGGTCTATGATAGTCGATGTCGTAAACCATTGAAGCCACATCGCATGACAACACATGGCCATCGTGCGTTGGCGTGGGACCATCATGCGATGATCGTGTCACATCGCAGACTTATTGCATCGGTGCACAGGTAAATAACGGACACGCACAGTGTCAGGCGACAACGCACCCTGTACCATTACGACACGGTACGACCGTCCTGTGATGACGTACGATCATCGTGGGGCGTCGTCGGTACTTTGCTTCGGGGGTATACTAGTATATGCTTTCCCCTGCCCTTGGCCTTGCTCATCGTTCCTCTCGGAAGCATCTTCACAAAAAGCTACAAATATTTGTGTGTCAACTGAAATGACAACTAGAATTGAATTCCTTGCAGTGCGGCCGACACCATTTTAAAAATGTAATCCTGTACTGACGGTACCAACACGTGCATCGTCGCAGGGAGGCATCGGGTACCATCGTAACCTGTATCTCACGGCAATGCGATGTCAAACGATGGTCGTGCGATGTCGTATGATTACCAACACATTCCACATCGTGGATTCTGTCGACCATCGACAACCAACATAGGATTGTAATATCGTATATCGTATACTATAGTATAGCCACATTACAATAAATCAGTTCAGCACCAGATTTATCCGCAAACAAACCCTCCCTCTTCACTCGCTTCTTTTTAATGTCATCGTCGAAATTTCAAATAAAAGAATGTGGGTTGGAATTTGATACGAAATAAATAAATAAATAAATTAATTAATTAATAGTAGTATTAGTATTAGTATTAGTAGTAGTAGTAGTAGTAGTGGTCGTAGTAGTACTAGTAGTAATTAATAATAATAATAATAATAATAATAATAATAATGAAAATGATGATGATGATGTTGATGGTGATGATGCTAATAATAATAATAGTAATAATAATATAAATAATAATAATAATAATAATAATAATAATAATAATAATAATAGTAATAGGTATCTTTCTTGATGTCATCTTGTTCGTACTTCTAAGGCACGATGACTTACACTGTACCACATATTATTGTTTCTATATTTCCTTACGTCATCAACATGGCTAAAGAAAATACTCAAATAGATCAATCAAATGCATATACATTGATGTAGAATATCAGTATGTCAACGAGCTGTCATAATACCAGTATACAATAGACATTATACATTTTGCAACAGGAGGCATATGTTGGTAACATTCTACAGTAGGTAACAGTCCGCGGTATCCCTCTTGTGCAGCATCCATTACCCGTATTGTAAAATGTTTCACTTTGTCTGCGTGTCTGCCCAACTAACTATTAGCTCGTTGTCGAGTCCGAAAAGATCACAGGCCTAATAAAAAAATATTATATATAGTTAAATCAAGTAATTTAGAATACATGTAGTTTAGGTTACACTGGCTCCAACTATGACAAGATAATACTGTTAAGCCGACCTATGACACTAACATATATACGAATAATTGAAGTGAAAGATGACGGATAATACGACTCCTTACAATCTTAAAATAATTTGAGTCACTTAGACTATTCATAGTCTCAGAGGGTGAAAGTAAACCATATATTGTATATAAATTCTACTAATTTGTATTATATTTATTTTTTATATTACAATACTACTGAACAGATTTATCCTCTTATATTAGATATGCTTTTATTACTGTTGACAGCAGCTATATTGACTATCACTGTTTGGTTGAGAATAAGATATAATAGTGACACAGTCGATTTTTTTCGCTAATCATGGTATTCTTTGGTTTCGGTAAAACGGCGTGTGTTCATGTTTCGCCCTGGGTATTCGGTCTGGCTATGCCCACATACAAATTAGCATACGGACAATGGCAGTCTTATATTTTGTCAATGTCTGATTGGCAGCGCCTCCCCCGGGCATGACACAAACATTGCACCTTGGAGTATTTATATGCGGAATCAGCAAACCGATACCGTATCCCTGGCTTTTCCGGTTATTTAATTCAACAATGCACTTTATCTGAACTCCCTGGTGTGCTCATCGCTGCTCCGGGTCGCTGTATCTCCCCAACATTAGCAATAGCTTGAGCAGTACGGACGATCGAGGAGGAGAGACTATTTGCAACAACACCAGCAGATCCACTGTACACTTTCGTATTATCGGATGGCACATATCGGCCATCTCCCAGTTGTGCCCTCTTATTCTGTACAGTGTTAACTACTACCCCACGTGTGAACAAAGCAGGGCCCATGGGATCAATTTTACGTTGTCGATTTCACTAGACCTTTTCTTAATTCACAAGGGATTGGAATCGTATGGGTTCGGCGCTAAAACGACTGAGTGCTATGTCTATTCAATTAGTATTGGCTTTGACAAATATCTCCACTAATTTGTTGGTCTATCATCGCCAGCGTTCTATTACGGCTAATTAACGATAGCAGCTCCTTCGTAATGGGATAGTTAAGTACAACTGCTCATGTTAATTGCTCGGCGAGTTGAGTTGCCCATTAGGATTTCAGATTGTCGCTTTAATGGCTCCGAGAAAGTGACATGGATTCACAAGAAAAGAAAGGACGGATTTAATTGCTGTCTCATTTCACTGTCTATTGAAGGTTGAAGTTCAAACACACACCCTTGATAATACTAAAATGAGGCTTAAGCGTTCGACTGACCTTTGGCCTTAAGTCACAATGTTAAGAGTTATCTCCTCTTAGCAAAGATTGCGAGGCCAATTTGTTTCACATTATTACTCTTTCAGCTGTAAAATTGCTCGTTATCTTTACTGCTTAATTGCAGAAACATTTGCATTATACCACACGCTAGAGTTTGTTTAATTCTTAGTTCGGAACGGTACAGCATTAAACAATGAAAACACTTCATACAAATACTATTTTAATAGTTAAATCTTCATTTGATTTATAAAAACCGTGACACAGTGACATTGTCATAGACAGCAAACTGTGCTACTTCAATCAATACTACAGCCAAAACATCAATGACACAACATAACATTTTATATTTATAAATGGCACTATAAGCATAATACAAATAACACGTGGATCATTTTTTTAAATATTTTCAAAAGTATCAGAGTAATGTAAAATTACACGTACACATTAATTACATATGCATTTAAGTAACTTAGCGGATTCTCTTTAGATACATTCTTGGTAAGGTATATGTGTAGAACATTGATAAGTTGTAGTACAAACATTTGAATAACAACCAAAAAAACACCAAAAAAACCCACAAAACAATGGCAATCAATAATATACAACTTATTAATATGTTCACACAATCTACATGTCAGAAAGGACACGGCAAGTTCTCAGAGCGTGCCATACAAATTCCGTTTTCAAACTCCTTACAACGTCATCAACTGCGTGTACGACCACTTGCCTTGAGCCGGAAGACGTCGTAATGAGTTTGACAACGGCATTTGTATGGCGCACTCTGATTGGCTGGATACTCGCACGTGGTGAAATATTCCGAACGTTGATACCCATGTCCTCCTGCCCGTAAATATTCTACGTTAAAAAGTGAGTACATCTTAAATAGACAAATGGACACTCTATCAAAAGATGCCAACGTGTGCACGAATGTATGCCATATTTTTCAGTTACGCCGATGCCACACTTGGCCAAATGTGCTCCCCCGCTTTTGACAGACCCTCCCCTGTGCCGGAAGTACAACCACACGCTGATATGACGGTCAGAGCTCCTCGCCCTACGTTGCCCTAGTGTGTCATCACAAGGATGCAATTTAATAATTTTGACGTCATTGCAATTTGACTACACTCATCTACGCTCAACTAACGCAGAATTAATTAGCTCCCAATACCTGCATTTATCAACCCATAAAGGAAAGTGTTTTACCAATTTAGATGATGTTTACTAAACACGCACTTGTGTCGAAATAAATAGCCATATTAACATAAGGTGAAGTAACATAAGGTTGAAATTAATAGTTCTGTCAAAATACTGAAACACCTACCACTAATTTCAACATAGCTGATTGCGACTGATTTGTATACTAGAATAACCTCTCAACAGCACATCAAAGGTATAAAGCTAATTAATATATAAGGGATATCATTTCTGGTAGCATGGGACTAGATCAATAATATACCAACACGTCCTCGTTAAAATACCTTTCAAAAGTTTATTCAAAAGGACAAGCAACATGGTTAATTGTTTTTGTGAGGGTGGGGTGAGGTGAAGGCATGAGCTATTCTACATGTATAATATTACTGTGTGCATTTATTATATTTCAGCTAGTGTAATGGTTCATTCTGAAAGAGATATCAACAGCAGCATGTATCACTCTACTACAGCAGTTACCGTAGCTATCGCCTGATCTCACACCAGCAGCATATCTCCTTTTGAAGCCAGAATAGACATATAAACAATGTGGAGAGCCATTACGAGATAGGGGTCGCGAGGTACATGTAATCAAATTTACATATATACATGCAACACTAACTGGCTGACATGCCTGTCGCCCCCCGAGGATAGCTAGTCGATTAAGTACTGCCTTCACAGTCTCTCGATTCCAGGCTCAACTATTGGCAGCTATTGTCTGAAGAGGATCTCCGGTGTACTAACTTCCCTGCCATCTTAAACTACTTCAAATGAATGCCATGTTTTTACTAAATCGGAACCTTGAGTATAGCCATCGCACCGAGATACCAAAACCGTTGAAAACAGCCACTTAACGTGAGTCTGTTTTCTATTTTGACAGTCAACAATCAAATGCTTCTAAATGTTGATGTAAATCGGCGAGTTTTTATCTGATTTTATCGCCCGAATATAAACGTTCTTTCCGACAGGCGGGTGACGGGAGGAATGATTTGATACAGCGGCAGCCGTTAAAACTGAACAGTTGGTAAATTCGCGATCCCAAGGGGGCTCTTAACATGCCAGAAGCCTCACAACGTCAGAGGGGAACTGCGCCACCAGATAAAACTTCCCTAGGCAAGCACCGAGATCGCTGGATATTTATCCTCGTTGATAGCCCGATTGCATATGCCCAGAAGCTACAATCAACACAAACCCGTGATAAAAGTCCGTTACCCCAATATTCAATTTAACTGCTGGAATTGAGATGGGTAATTTATTTATATAATTAATCAAGACTATGATACGTGCCACCGTATGGCGGATATTGGAGTGTTTACTTGTGATTCAAAGGGTAATCTTCGTACCCGTGTTCATATTTAGATTCTGTGACTTTCATAGATGTTTAATATACATGTACAAGCAATATGTAAGTAAAACACATGGAACATAAACCTCGTAATAGACTCTGTAATGAATACGTATACATTATTATTACATTAAAACTATATACAGATAGTAACATTTGAAGCAACACTGGTATTTTCTGGCAGATTTGTTACTTAAAGTGTAATATTTCTTGGAATATAGTAATTTTGATTGTATTACGTTTAGAACTGTAATGTTTTAGGGTTACTTGCCACTACTAAGACATGTGTATTTGATTAAAGTAAAAAACAAGCATGTTTTGTGTTGTTGGAAAGTATGGAGTACTTCCAGTAGAACCACAGTTGCAGAAATTGTTTGTGAAATATTATAGAAAAAGTATAGGACAACGTAAGGTACCTTGTTGGGAAAGGTTTATTAGTGTTTCAGTATGTCAACAGATTAACAATTTAACCAGTAATTGCATAAATTGCACTCAATAATGGGTTTAACCCATTCTGTTCCAAAACAGTTCTTGACATAACTGATGCATTTCTTGTCAACAAAGCGATCGACAAATTGTTAGAAGTAATATGCTCAAAACAGTGTTATTTGAAGTAACATTAAATTAAATAAAAAGTGATGATATATTCAGTGTTGCTTAAATTTTTACCTTCAGTATATATCTACTTACTACAGTGTAGCATGATGGAAGCTAGACGTATCATATATTACTATGTGGTCAGCAATAAATAATATCTTAATATTACTGATAATTCATACTTAGTAACCATAACCGTGATGACACAACATTTGGAGTAGATACGTTTAATAAAAAGCATGTAATCAAATATATTTATACTCATTTTAGATTAGTTCTTATCTACAACTACAAATGACATTCACTTGACAGACATAAACTTTTGTATGTACTGCCAAATGCCAAATGTCACCGCTGTATGGTAGACAATATAAATTTCCGGTAAAAACCTGAATATTGTCGGAATCTGTTTTGCTTATTATATTAATTTATTTATATACAACGGGACTTCACAGGAAGTGTAACTTAAACTGGGGAAACACCTAAATTTACCTTGTTTCCTTCTCATTTAGTTGCTCAATGAAAATGTTTGTAATTATTATCGCGAGACTAAAACGTATACATGCACATACAATATGAAAACATAAGAAAAACAGTGGGACACGCGGACAATGTAGCTTGTTGGCCAATATACTTGTTTAGACAAATCAAATGTACATACTTTCAGGTAACATTTAATTTGAAAATGAAACATGTCAAGGTAATTTTAAAAAAAAAATGTTATGTTTCTCGGTAGAAAGCAAAACATGTATTAACTGTTTAACTGGCCCATATGACGGATGCATTGACGGATAAAAGATAATCAGATCGTATTCTTCCTAATTACTTTATCTAGAACCATTCAGATTTACATATTTACAAATTCACACATATATTAAATTAATTTTCCACACATGACCAAATGACAAGAATGTATTTATGTAATACTATTAATGCTTTCTATTTAATTTTACCAGTAATACATAGATCTTTATAATAATAATAATAATAATAATAATAATAATAATAATAATAATAATATTGCATGTATAATGCGCTGGATTCAATGCGAAAAAACACATGCTTGAAGCGTAGACAAAGACAGGCAATTAATCAATCAATAAATGTTATGATGTTGGTGCTAATGACTAGGGTATCCTTTCACGAAGCTCTCTTCTTCACTAATAGGAGACTGGTAGCGATCTCTTTGCTGATAGCTAATACACTGCTAAGAGAGCGCTACCAGTCTCTTAGTAGATAAGAGAGCTTCGTGAAAGGATACTCAGTTTCTTTGATCGTCTTGGTTGGATCTATGCATCTACGTTTGCCAAACGTTCATTGGTCTACGTTGAAGAAATCATGTACTTGCACTATGCCATTTATACACTGAAGAAATCATCTGGTGGTACCATCCAAATGGTTACGTTGAAGGAATCATTAACTGTGGATCGGGTGACCCAACCCTTGAATAATTCCAGAGACGATGATTGGACGATGTATTGGCACCTTGTTATGATGACATTGAAGAAGTCGTGTATTGCGATTGGCATTATCACAATAGTTACATTAAAGAAGCCATGTATTTGCACCATGCCGTGAATTATATCAGAGCAAGGAAAAAAGTAAGGAAGTACGGTTAGGATGAAATCTAAAAGAGTCAGTCTGATAGAAATATAATTGTCGACACTTTAACATGAAATCGGGCAAGCACATGGTGTTAAATCGAATATCAATTCACAGCACGTGAAGCGAACTAGTATTTCATTTGAACGGTTCTAATGAGAGAATTAGAGTGAATTACTCAACTAATGTGTAGTCAAGTGGCTTTAACTTGGTTTTGAAATCTTTTTAAAAATATGGTCTAAGTGGTAGAGTGGTTATCCTGGACATTGCAAATAGCCTAAACCCGTTCAAGACTTGTCACAACAATGTCGATTTCATCTCGGAGGGGGCTTGTCAATATCTGGGGGGCTACATTGAAGAAATTTTATCGAGGGACATTTCTAACAGAACAACTCGGTCAAAATTGCGAATTTCCTGCGATTGATCATCAGCGAGGCGAGGCAATGGACACATGCCTTTGGTGATTCTGCAGCGACGACTGCGGGTCGGACCAGCGTAATTAAAACTTCGTGTGAGTCAACGCCATGAAAAATAGTAACTTTCAAAAGTGCATTCGGGGTTAAATCGCGCGAAGCCTGGTCCCCATATCCCCCCTTTCAGATCTAACTCCAGGAACGCTGCTCTTTGGCTTATCGATTCCAATAAAACGGCGTTTGTCGGCCATTATCATACGGGCGGCACCGTCCAATGAATCCTGCACAGAAACGCCGTGGTCCCGCGATCGGCAGAGGACGATCACAGCGACTTAGCGTTTAATATCAGCTCGGAGTTCAACGGGGCTCAAACTCCGGCTATATTGCACACGGAATACTGGCACAGAATCAATCTTAAAGTAATTTATGTGCTAAATTCCCCACGGCTATTCCTTCCTAGATGAAGGAGATTTGTGAGCATCTCTTTTAAGATGGCCCTTATTGCCTGTCATGCCCCACCACCTTATTGCTTTCTTATGGCCAGATTCTGCAATTACAGATTTACCCAGAGTGTCCAAACGTTTTGTTTCTACGGGTCCCGACAGAGGGGCTGAGTCCTGAATACACTTTACGAGACCCAGACTGACGTCTGTATTATTGCTGTATTAAAGCGCCGTTTGGAAGCGTCGTAACGGCCATGATTATTGTCCTGACAACGCCAATACTGTTCCAGAGGTCTTCTCAAAGGTCTTCGCGAATGAAAAATAAAACAATTCTGATTTTTGAACAATGGAAGATTTCGTCATTGTTATCTGTTTTAACTCCACCGTTTCTCAAATAAAGGGTTGTTATTATTATCAAGGCATGTGTACAATTGCCTCTAGATGACCGCACATGATCCTAGGAACAATGTAAAGATCAGTGTCAAGAACAAACACCAGACCATCAAGTCTACTATTCCATTACATCAATGAAGAAGCTTTCAATTAGCTTTTGTAATGTTTCAAAACCGTGGATACATTTAGAACACACTTTAAATCTATGATCTGAAAATAATTAAAGAAAAGGTTATTTGTTGTTGCTGGTACAACACGAACCTCACACCCATAAAGAACGGTTAGCGCCTTTGTCCACATACATGTCCCCAATACACTGAACTATCTGTGTCCAGGTGTATATTACAGTTATATCAAGTTGAGCTGTGACCATACAAGTAATGTTTACAGGATGATTGAAAGACAGTTATACGTGGTTAATAGAGCAATCAGACAGACTTCCCTGTGTATTTTGTTTATGGAATACTGACTAATAATTGGGTAACTGTACTCATCTTGTACAGGGAAGTCTGTCTGTATAATTCGTAGATTGCACTACGGGTATATCTAGTACTAGTGACAGCTGTGTCACCCTCCATATTATTCGTAACGTAATGTTGAATTAATTCCAGAGAAGACTGCGAGGAAGAAGAGATAGATAGAGAACGAGAGAGATGGAGAGATAGAGAGATAGAGAGAGAGTGAAAGATTGAAAGACGGCAAACGTAGATAAGAGAGAGAGAGAGAGAGAGAGAGAGAGAGAGAGAGAGAGAGAGAGAGAGAGAGAGAGAGAGAGAGAGAG
>JAUTBQ010049773.1:0-17644 GCA_032361185.1 Lepetodrilus ovalis
TCATCGAAGTATGAACGCAATGATTTGGGATGACGTGGACCAATCAGATTGTCGGATTGACAATAGATTTATTTATTTGAACATAAACTATAAATCAATTATTAAAAAATTGCACCCTAATGAGCGCCCAGTTTGTTTGGCTAATACAGCTTATTTGGTGGTTTGTCTTCTATCCGTTATGTTTGTACGGTACACACATCTTTGATTCAGTAAAAGTTCATCAACATTTATGTAAAGTTGACCGCACTTGAGATAAATCAATCTACCAGTAGAAACACGATTGTCAATGGACTTGTGAAACATAATCTTCTTCTTAGAATAAAGTATTCATTCAAATGTGGCAAGTAATAATTCAAGTAGTGCATGTTATGAATTAGAAATCAGATTTCTTGATTGTGAATGCAGGAGATTGTCAATGGCAGCATGCAGGTAAGCGGGTTATGGAGTACACACAATCACTCCATGGCAAACACCACCATATCCTTGTATGTAGAAAAAAAAGTCTTAACAAAGACTAAAGTTGATTTTATATTCCAGCAAGAATGAGAGATGTTGTACCACCAACGGGGAAGGCTTGCAAAGTTACACTCATTGTTGTTATCGGGTTACCGGCCCTGAAGATTATTTTCACCTAATTGCAGCCTGCTAACAATGCTAATGGTTTTAAGAATGGGGTTGCACCTGTCTCCATGCAAGCTATTAACCCGAAATGTGCCCCTGAGAACAAGACACTGGTCGAAGGGCTGAATGCTGCCGGCGTTTCTGATTGGCTGCTTTTGAACTATTTCTCACCTCAAATAGCCAATGAGCATGCTTTGGAGCTGTTTAGAGTCGAATATTTGAGATAGATGAAGAAATGATCTTTTAAATGAATGGTAATGACAATTAAGTTATATTGTAATGGTGCTGTTGCTTTTCTAAGTGGAAAACGCTTTGTGAGCTAGTCAACCTGAATAATTTACAACCTAATTCATGGTGGTTTCAGATTTTATTGTCACATAATTGTCACTTTCGTAAATGATTTTTGTGTTCCAAAACTACTTCCTGGAAATCCGAGCTACAATTCACACTTTACGTGTTAAAATTCCATAATATCTTTTGAGGCGTTTCTGTTAATTTGTGTCAATTGATTATTTCGTGGGTGCATTTCCAAGATTCTTACTAAAACCAGTGGTCATTTTGATTTGATTTTTAATAAAATAAAGCTACCAAGGAAGACTTTAAATTGTAATGCAGTTGCCCATTCCATGCATGTATCGTATCGTGGATGATTTCCACCTAATTGTAAGATCACATTGAAAGTAATTTATTTTTACACTGGCCCTTGCTACTGCTTCCGGACATCATCAGACGAACTTAAACATTCACACATTCTTGAACATGAAGCAGCTATAGGATTCCTTGACCAAAAAATATTTTGAAGTGTTTGACATTGAGCAGTGCTATTGCAAATCAATAGGGATTAAGCCTTTCCATTGTTACCGACTTTGGCATAAAAAGGACTTTTATTTGCCAAATGGATCCAGCGATCTGTATATTCAACGCTATTTTCAATCGGTCTTCAACTGTGTTTGCCCGACTGTATTCAACATTATCTGATAGGCAGTATTTGCAATAGTATTCAACATCTTCAAATGTATTCAATATTTACCCAGGAGGCTGTATTACACAGGTCATATTCAATGTCATCTATATTCATCATTATTTACTAGACTATATTTGTTCAATTTCATAGCTGTATTCAATGTTCTGAGTCTGTATTCATCATTATCTGCAAGGCTGTATTCAGTTGTACTTCAATCTGTATCTCTGTCATTGATTGTGAATGTGGTATAGTTTTAAGATTAGATCACTATGGACTCTTCCAAATCGTTCTGTCCCCCGGGAACGCCAAATATTTCTGTTTCTCTCTCTCTCTGATTACATGACAAGGAAACTCTACAAAATCCTTATTGATAAGTCATGTTTCCACACACGAGGAGTGCAACGTATTTAAATAAAGTCCAGAAATCCAAATATTAAACTCATTGGGCCAGCACAAAGACGGAGAGACGCAGCACATTTGTGGGAATTGTTCCACAATGTTTACCTACTTCTGACCAATCACGAAGCGGGCATGTCGGCATTGTCATTTCGCTGTTTGCGTCACGGTTTTATTTGCTGAAGTGACCAATGGTTCGGACCGAGGAAGGCATGATCTATCCTTGCAACTCTGGATTAACATGACCAAAGGATTCCAGTATGTTTAACTACTTGTATTGTTTCTTTGGTGTAACTTGACTGTTCACAGAACTGGCCAGTGTCCAGTTGCAGCCCGAGTATCCTGTTGCAGTCCCAGTGTCCAGTTGCAGCAGATCTGTGGGAACGTCCACAGGATTAGCCATGTCCTTCACCAAAGTCTTGCACAGCAGTGATCTAATTTGAAACAATTTAATTAAGTCCATTCCTCTGATTACCTAACGTTTGTCCGTCATTCAGATTGCATTAGACTTGTGTTCAGTCTTTGGAGACTTGAGTCTGGGATAGCATATGTGCATATTGTTGATTTCCTATTAGATCTGGTTTCTTTTCTCATCTTGAATCTGAATGGTTTGAGTAATACTTTAGTTTGTTTGAGTAATCCCTTGGGTTGAAATGGCTCATTTTCATCCATCATAATAGAAAGTGTTGTTTTGAGTACATAAGACATTAATACTACTATAGTTCTTTTTGTTGATTTGATGGGGGTTAACGCAATTCAGATTCCAAAAATTGCTATAGCTGTATTCAAAATACAAACTAAATAATCAGGGGGTCATTTTCCATTGGCCCAATGTTCTGGTGGTAGAATCTGCATTTGTCAGGGGGTCACACAGATACCTTTAACATTGCAGATTTTCAAATGAGCCCCAGGATCCCCTCTATTTCGATCACTATTAGTGTATTTGTATTTGAAGTGCTTATCATCCAGAAGTTGGTATATATACAAAATATACTTTGTTATATTGGTACATACATGCATGCAGTCATATGCATGAATAACTAAATGTATATTTTTACATATTTGACCTATCCTAGGTTTTTATCTACCAAAACTTGAGAGCCCTTGACCTGAAAGCTTTCAGCGTAATGTTAAGTCATGTTTGTCTACTAGAGTGGCTGGAGTGGCTACAAACAATCTCTTGTACTGAGTCACAGTAACTATCACTAGATATACCAATAGTCTGGGGCACACTAGCTGCCTATTTATTCATTTTCCTGGGTCATAAACTGTTATCTTTGGCAGGAGAGTTTGTATACAAGCAAAGGGCTTCCCCATCAAATATTCACTGTGACCTTGTCAGGGTGTCTGTGTTGAGTCTATGTATTGGTGTATGTTTATGCTAAAAGTGTTGTGGTGTCAGGAAGGTATGATGTCTGGCGCATTGATGACGCCAAGATGTCCACCTGTACTGCGAAAACAGTGTAGAAATATATACTGGTATCCTCAACGGTTACTTCAAGGCTCTGTAGCATTTTCTGACATGGTAAAGGTACTCTCCAAGGAAGTGCATTAGAAGAATTCCTCCAGATTCCTGTTTTGTTGAGTATAATGTATGTTCATGGAGCACTGGGCATTCAATTGCCTTGATGTTGACACCAAGAGTGAAAGCGATATATTAATGTACACAGTTGTCTTAATTAACCCTCTCCCTGCTGAATTGGGCACACACACAGCTCTTTAGGGCATCTGCGGTTGCCTTCAGCATGGAGAAGGTTAAACTAACACTAAAGTTTTTCTAAATTATATTAAATGTCCAAAACCATGCTATTTAGATCTCATGATGCAATGGACTCCCAAACTTGTCATATTTGCTTCCTAGTTTATTACTTTCAAAATCTGCAAAAATGTGCAGATGTGCATATCGGAGGAGACTAGTCATTGGTGTCGGTGCATTGTCACGACAAGCATGTTTCCTGTGTCTGTGTATTCATGGATAACAACTTCACATGTTTGCGTCCGGAGTTTATGACTTTCAAATCTGGAGACTGGCGGCAGTGTGACTGAGAGTCTCGCCCTGATGACATGTCAGGGTGCAGCAGTGCCATCATACTGTGTCGGCATCCCGTCCCCAGACACATGCACTGAAACACGCCCACCTCCTTAACTTGTTTACTTTCATACATTGTTCTGTCTGTCCTTAAATCCCAGTGGGAGCTGTTAGCATATAACATCCCCCATTGTACCCAATCTATGTTTTATGAATATTATGCACGTCTGCATTCACAACACTCATAAGCTGTGCTAACTAACCGTGCAGCTCTACCGTGCATGAATTGTTTTCATGCACGTGCTCTTGTCCGGGTTTAACCGAGAACAAATGTATATGTACGCATTAGCCATATTAGATACGATCTATAGTGGCTCGACCATGCATGAATTATTCTCATGCACATGCTCTTGTCTGGGTATATCTGAGAACAGTATATTATGTATTGGCTGTTCTAGATATGATCTAATGTAGATCAGACTTACATGAGATATGTTTGTATACATACTATTGTCTGGGTGTACTCTTATTATATATGGGTGAAAGATTCTCACTGCGATGTAAAACAAGTAAACTTGTACACCAGGGTATCCTTCACAAAACTCTCTTGTCCACTAGTAAGTAGACCATTGTGCTCTCTTTGCAGTACATTAGCTATCGGCAAAGAGAGCACTATGGCCTCTTAGTGGATAAGAGAACAGTATATGCATGTAGGTATTAGCTGTGCTGTATTGTAGATATGATCTACTGGGGAAGTGTATGTAGGTATTAGCTGTGCTGTATTGTAGCTGCGATCCACTGGGGATGATTTATTCCTCCTCTGGAGGCCGTATGTCCCCCTACTGGCTGCCCCACCGTGGTATAAATACTGGGCTGCTGTTACTGTGGGTGTAGAGTTGCACTGTGAAGATCCAGCCACTCCCCGACTACCACTAGCAACATATTTCAGAGGCCAGGACCAAAGGTCACGGTCCTGTGACCCTCAGGTCTATTTCCGGTGCTGGCCCCATTAACCAGGTCCTCCCTCCCCTCCCCCCACTCTCACCCCTCCTAACTCTCATCATGTCTCTGCATATGTTTTCCTGTACCATGTAGTGTAAACCAGCTATTTGAAGCATGCTTGTCGGAACAGTAGAACCTGCAAGATGTCAACAATTAGCCCAGTTTTACCAGTGAAGTTTTCTCTTGTCAACAGTAATTCATTAAAACAAGATAAGAATGGATTCTATTCACTGATGAATAGATTAATGATAACTGATTACCGTAATACAGACAATTATGAAAAGTTGGTGGCGATGGTTTTCCTTCAAACTGAAGAAATATGGAACAATGCAAATTTATGATTATTAAAACTGGGAAACTTGTTTTTCTTTTCTTCTGTATTGCGCATACTATGGCAGTTTGGACATGTGCAGTGAGTCTGCTACTGTAGTAATACAAGACCTGTATCTATGAATGACATTAACAGGATTTCTCCTCCCTACTGACATGTGGGGAGTAACCAGAGGCAAGAAAAACTTTACCCCCTTTCTGGAGTTTCTTATTCAGATGTAGTGCATAATGATTGGAAACAGCTGTAGGAAAACAGTTTTTGCTGGCTGGCACTTTTGGAGGCTCTCTAGGAATGGGCACCGACGTTTTTGACTCGAGAAAAAATGTTTTTAAGAACCTCTGTTTTTCCTCCGTGAAATTATCTTCTTAGTTTCATTTACCATATCTGTCTACTGATCCTTTCTATAATCTTTTTGACTGAGGATCATTTGACTAGGAGATTGTGTAGTTGGGCTGGGTAATATTATTGTTCATGATATCTAGTAGTGTTGAAAAAGCTAATGACTAGTTGGGCTGGTCCCACCCTCTGTATGTGAAAACTTGGCAGGAATCTATTCACGGGGCATGGCAGTATGGCCACATTGGGAAACCATCTTGTATGTAACTTTGTAAGCGCAGTTGCGATTGTGGCTAGACTCCTGGAATTTCAGATACATAAACAAGTATGGCAAAAACGGATATATCATATTCCCTTTGTCCAGACCTTGCTGTTCTTGTGTGTTTTTGTATATCAAAGAGCCAGTGAACTTTATTAACCTGCTGCCTGGTAAACTGGTTACCATGACTGTTCTATAGGATATACATGTATTCCATTGCTTCCATCAGGGTTAGGGTTAATTAGTTTCTCTTGCTGATAAAACACTAATTCATACATTAAATAGCTATGCAAACAAATGGGATCCTGAAATCCATAATACACTAGGTTATTTTCAACCCCTCATTGCTTTTACACCTTTGTCAGGGAATATGGTTATCGGACAAAACATTTGTGCAATGATGCCGCATGGGTCATACTTTTTCTACTAGCTCACTTACTCGCTCACTCACTTGTTCACCCTCTTGTTCCATTGCAGTAATAAAAATTTCAATTTTAACATCCTGAAATTGTTACATCAAATTTTAAATGTTTGTATGGTTATCAGAAACCAATTCCAGTATTTGTCAACTACATTTTTGAGTTCATACATGGAAGGGGAAGTTTATTTACACTACAACAGATGATTAGTTTAGCATGGATTGGAGAAATAAAAACAAACTGGACTGAACAAACAAACATATGCTCCCTCATCCTTCCCACCATTGCAAGCTGCTGGGCTTAAGTAGCACCACTGCAACCCCCTGGGCTACTACACCACCATTGCAAGCACCACTACAACCCCCTGGGCTTCTGCAGCACCACTGCAACCTCCTGGGCTTGTCAAATACTTCAGAACCACAGGTTAGGTGGAAACATGCAGCCTAGAAAATAAACTTCTTTGTTCACTGGGTGTACTCAAGAACAGTATACATACACATGGAAGTATGTTTGTTGTGCTGCATTGAAATATGAGTCTTTGCTACACAATATAGCAAGCTACCTGTGTAACAAAAGGTTTTACTGCTGAATTTGTATATTTAAAAGAAGTATGTCATGAAATTGGACTTGGGACGTGGCATTAACAAAGTTTTATGGAAAATATTCATTAATTTGATTTTTTTTCACCTTTGCCTTCTAGTTTATTTTTCTGCAAAAAATAAATTTGGTTTCTTTCACCAATTGCAAAAAGTAAATTTGAATTCTTTCACCAACAAGTTACTTCATTGTTATATGCTTCTTGAGAGAGACATTAATAATTAATAACATTGCTATTATATGACTAACATCATCAACTTCTCCGAAATTTTAATTTGGATGAAAGATGGCTATTACGGAATTTACTTTGGGAGAGTTTTTGGACCTCTTGGTGTAACAAGAGCTCTTCAGCATGGGGAGTTTGGAAAACTGCTGCAGGCTATGTTATGTTTCAAACTGTGAGGAAGAACATAAACTAGATCCACATCCATTCACTGGGCACAAAGGAAGGATGTTCACAAGCCATGGTTGCGCAATGCATCCACCAGGTTTCAGCTGGGGCTCACCCCAAGTTTCAATGGAAAGACGTCCCCTGGGTTCCCGTAGGAGGGCTTCACTGGTCTGAGAATAGGGGCCGGGTTTTAGTGCGGGTCTTGCAACAGGGGCCCGGGTGTCCCCTCTGCCCATAACCCTGGCAATCTTTAGTGTTGGGGAGTCAAGTTTGGTGATAAATTGGGATTTGATGATCAGGGAAAAGGGTTTAAGTTCCCATTAGGGTGTGATGGTTCTCACATTATCTGGATTAAGGAGTATGCGAGTTGGTGTACATGGTAGTTAAGGCAATATTTGGATTAAAGTATTTGAGTGTTTTCCTGCAAATGAATTAGATTTGAATTGAAATAAATTACAGGGAATGTGCAATGATTGACAGTGGGTACAAATGGAATAGATCCAGGTTTAGACTTTAAAATCTGAGCACCTGTTGTGAACTGGATGGTGTGTAAAGCAAAGGTTGACCATCTTTGGAATACACTGAACTTTAAATATGCTTGAGATATTACAATAATAATACTTCACATGCTGCACTGGATTTGTGCTAGTATTAATAACATCAACTAGTAGATTGTAATATTTCTAATAATTATTATTATACATACTTTTTAGGTACAAATGGATATTCATGCAATGACAATATGGAGATACCAAGGAATGATAAAGGGGTTTGCATTACACTTTGTATGTGCACATTGTATTTGTTTTAGTCGGATAATTTGCATTCAAATGGGTATGAATATTAAGTACAAGTTGTTAAACTTTGTGTGCACGTCCATCCAACTATTTCATTAACAAAATCCTAGATTGGTTAATGAACGACATGCAAACTATGAACTAGCTCTATGTGCTTGCATCCACTTTCATTTACACGAAGCCTCAAACCAAATCTGTCTACTTTCCTATAGAAGGCTTGAAAAGTCGTGTCATCTTTTCTGATCTTCAGCGGATAATTGAGTCTTTAATTGTTGACATTTTCAGTGTGGTTTTTATCTGTCATTTAGCAATCGTAACCTCCATTGTCTTGTCAGTAGAGGATGCACATGTCACCACGACTAGCACAGTCACGTCAGTCATCGGAAATATCTTCAACATTCCAGACAGATCAGCAGGAATAATGATTGTTTTGGTGTCGCAGTAATAAACATAATAATAATAATAATAATAATAAAGATTATATTTATTATTATTATAAAAAACATACTGAATAAAAACACATGATAATAAAAGTACTAGTATGAATAATAAAGACAATAATAATAATTGTAAAATAATTTTAAAAAAATAATACATGAACATATATATCATTACCAAATATTACAGAGTTGATTGTTGTCAAATATGCAAGTATTCCATGAAATATGTGCTTGTGTGATGTTGAACTCCATATTAGTCATAAGGCTTTTGTAAAAGGAAAGGAACACAAACTCAACTTTTGAAAATAATCCAGTAGCATGTCTGCAGTCAACAAATGGCTTTTACGTGGCGGATTTGTTATCCGAAAAATTAAATGAAAAAAAATGTTTTATGGTATCTGATGCTAATGTAATATTCCTAGCAAATCAAGGTATTATATTGTTATGTTATTTTTATTTCATCCCTGCAGCATTTTCCAAATTTTAAACACGCCATAAAATTTAATGTTTCTGTGTCTGGTTTTATCACTGTTTGAGTTTTTCAAGAGACTATTCATGTTGATGAAGTTCATAATTTCAATATAAAATATTCACTGATGTGTTAAGAAATGTGACATTCTTTAATGAAAATGCATCATATTTTTTTTATAATAGATTGAAATTGAATTTGTGAATTCATATCGAGGTAGACTTGATGCAAATATGGCTGTACATATCAATAGGAACGTTGTTTACTTGATTTAACCCAGAGGTCAATACCCATATGAACTATTGCAGCAATGTTGAGTGTTTGTAGACGCGAGGCAATGTTACGTGAAGATGATCACTCCAAGCCCTTGTATCTGTCATACAACTAGGAATATTCACATTCTGATAGGAATCATCTTTCATCAATTTACATCAAGCTGCTATCTATTGGTCTCGTAACCATTACTCAAAATGAGGAAACTTTGTCAGACGAGGTGAACAACCCGTGCTACAATTTCCCTCCCATCTCTCATACTGAAAGAACATCATTCTGCTCGTACTGTTTTATATACATAATGTGAATCTAATTTGCAGCGTAGAATACATTTAGACTCGACTTGAATTGAAATTTTGCACCTTCACCAAGTTCAATTTCACCGGAAGAGCGCCTCGGATGTTAAACAAAAATTAAAAATTCATACCATTTGATCAGGCTTTTCTGGTAATTCTGAAATGGCGTACATGACTGTGCTAATTGTGCACCTTGGCCTTGTTGAATTTAGAGTACCGAGTTAAACTTTAATTAGTCAGGTGCTGAAAAATTATTTTCAAATTTACTTGGGTTTTGGATTCCTACTTGCCCTTGAACATGAACACTACTGTAGATGGCCGGGGAATAAATTAATGTTACAAAACTAATGTCACATATTCTATCATAGCTATTGAGCTGTCTTTTGATTATGAGAAATAATCTGAATATAGTTTTAGGAATAAGTAATTTTGTCATTTTATTAATGATTTTGAATATCCATTTGCCCTGGAGTATCAGGCAATGGTAGTTTTCATACATTATAATTATAGGTTCTAAATTTGAGAATTGAATTTTACTACAGAAATTTACGTATTTCTTGTGATAATAGGAATACGTTCCTGTAAAGATATAGTTACAATTTTATATGAATCTTGCTACGGTACTCTGTCCATAAGAGCAAGAATATATATATATATATATATATATACACACACATATATATATACATATATATATATATAATACAGTGTCCCCTCGATATAATCGTCGCAAATGTGTGAAAGATTCCCGCAGCGACGTTAAACTCCATGTTCACTCACCCTCGATATAACGCTGAATTTGGGGTCCATGATATACACACTGCCCCCCGCCTTATAGTACCCGCCTTTTACGATAGTACAGGTAAATAACAAAAGTAAAACTGGAATCCACATCTGATCCCGCCTTATATCCGAATCCGCTCTGTATCGAACAGCCATATCGAGGGGACACTGTATATATAAAGTGAACCGTAGTTCTAGAACTTTCCTCTATTGAAAGCATGCAATACGGGTCAGAGAATAATGTCTAGTCAATGTAGAAATATGTATTTCAATCAGTGACTGGAATAACTTTGTGAATCATTTTAGGAATTCATGAGGTAATAAAGTCCGACTCTGGACACGGCTGTTTTTGTTAGAATCTGACCAGTAAGCGAAACAACCAGATCAGTGGATCTATCATTCATTGAGTTAAAGTACATGTATATTGAAATCTGTTGAACAGTAAGTTGAGAAAATGTTAAGATTATGGAGACTGTTATAACAGGGTCTGACTACATTCTGACTAGATTTTTGTTTAGTATTACGTATACATGGTATGGTTGGTATTACCAATGGATAATTAGCATTTTGTCACATACTCTCTGGGTTTTTTTAATTGCCAAAGTGACATCGAGGTTTAAATTGATCAAAAGGTTTTACATGGAGTTCTGACGTGATGTTTCTGTTTCAGCTGATGGAGTACCGCGAGGCACCACCCAGCCCTTCGGCCTCGAGTGCATCGGCGCTGGAACCGGAATGCCTGGGGTCACCCACGACCCCGTCGTCCCCGGTGCCCGTACCCCCGGTGGACGACGAGAGGCTGCCCAACGAACTGCTGGACGAGATCTGCGAGGACATTGGCATGAAGGAGGGCATGGAGCTGGACTTCGTGGAGTTCCTCATGGAGCAGGACATGCCCGACCCCCACTCCTACATGACCCCCGAGGCCATCATGAACAGCAGCGGATTCAACTCGGTGGGGTCGCGGGCCCCCGGGGTCACGCCAACGAATGCAGGTGTCAAGCAGTGCGGTGGACTCCGGTCCAGTCCCATGGTGATGTCTTCTTCGTCGACGGCTGTGTCAAGTGGGTCCACTTCGCCGGTGAGCAAGCGGTTCCACCTGTCTACCTCGGGCGACACCAGTCCCACCAGACCGACAGCGTCGCTGCCTCCACACTCTCCACAGATATCGGGGGTGTCGCAGGTGTTCAAGATGCCGTTGACGCCCCCGACGCCGAAGCGCCCGCTGTCGTCTGGCAAACCCGGTCGACAGTCTCCCGTAGTGCAAACGCCGTCCTCCAATCAAAGTGATGAGTCGCTGTTGTGCGACACTGTGCCTCTGTCACACTGTAATCCCATGACTCCCACCAAGAGTCGGTGCTACTCTCCAAAACCCAACCTGCCTTCGTGTAGCCAGTCTCCCTCGCATCAGAAGCATGTGATACCGCAGTCTTCCTCTGCATCAATGGTGTCGCAGCAACAGCAACATCAGCATCAACAACAACAGCAACATCAGCAGCAGGGTCCCCCAGGGACATTGCACTACGGCCAGGCGCATCAGATGTCCATCAGGAGTCCTATGCAACAACAAAAACCTTCTGTTCCTCTGACAAACTACCAAAGACTGGGCAAGCAGGCCCCTCCTGTTGTGAATGTGCAGAACATGCAGCACCTGAGATTGATGAACCCAAAGCTCCACACGAACGTTCCCCCTGGTTGTGAGTCGTTGACGATACAGACCAGTTCCCACTACGGACGTTCCATGGACTCGCCGCTGGATCAGGGATACTTTTCGGGTGATACGGGCAGTGTGAGGAGCTACGGCTCCAGCTTGTCCATGTCGAGTGCCGACCAGCTCCACGTGAAGACGGAAGATGTGTCATCCATGATTCCGCCTATACAGCAGTCAAACTCCGTACAGCCTCCGAGAGTGGCCACGGTCGCCAACGTGCAGATGCCTCCTATGCCTCACATACCACAGAAGTCGGTCCACTTTGCTGATCTTCCCGGATCCGAATCCGGATCGGAGTGCCAGAGCCAGCAGGGGGTGGACTACAACGGTGGCTTCAACTCGGACTGTTTCGACCTGGATCAGGAATTCAGGGAGAACTCGCAGAAGTCGAAGATTCTCCCGAGACTGACTCCCAGTATGAAGTCGGAGGTGGCTCCGTACACGGTGCCCGGAGGAAACCCTTATGATTTTGCCAACCGAAGCAGTTGTGGTGTCAACCCTGGGAGTAGGCCGGGAAGTGGGGGCAGCCCTGCGGTGAACATGCAGCAGTTCGACTTCTCCGGCAAAGGCCAGGACAGCAGCATGTATTACGTGGACAATAATCAGAACATGCTGAGAGTGGAGACTGCGGGAGAGTTTAACCAGATGTCGCCGTACCCCCAGAACCAAAACCAGAACCAGAACCAGAACCAGAACTATTTGTCTCAGCAGATGAACGCTTACCGGGGGATGTCAGTGACCGACTCCATGAAGGTGTCTCTCCAGCAACAGAACGAGATGTACCGGAACCAGGCGGCCATGCAGGCTGGGAACTATGATAACAGTTGTTCGATGGGGCCCATGAACCAAAACGCCAACAGGATGGTGGGCACGGGTCAGGTCGGACCGGCGTACAACCACCACCCACAGCAGGTGCATCAGCCGTCCACCCCGACAGACCAGCAGCAGCAGCAGCAGCAGCAACAACAGTTTCAGCCGCCCAGCTCATGCAGCACTCCCAGATTGCACCAGCCTGCGAACAGCACGGTAACTGGCCCCTACGGCAACATGGCCTCTGCTACTGCTGCTACGCCCGGCTACGATCAACAGGGAATGTATGGCAGTGGAGGGAATCAAACTCCCAGAAACATGCATGGACAAATGTACCCTAGCCAACAGCAGCAGCCACAGGGCAGCATAGTTGGCACGCCCTCTGGTGGTTCTCAAGGGTGGACAACTCCGGGAGGCAACCCACCCGGTATGAACATACAGGACATGTCTCACATAAAGCAAAGCGTGGGTGTGGGCAATCCCATGCAGGCAATGGCTGCGCCGTCAACCCCACAGAATCCCCAGTGTGCGGGGGTGGGGACGATGCAGCAGCAACAGCAGTCCGCAGCATCGCCCATGGTTCCCTGCACCATCCCCAACTGCCAGAGCTGCAAGACGGGATCGCCACATCGGCCGCCCATGTTGGCATCCCAGCAGACTTTCATCCAGCACCTTATCACAGACCGGTCAAACGCGTTTCGATCGCATCCGCTGTTTCCATTGCTAAGAGACTTGATAATAGCCGATATGAACTTTGCCTCCCCTTCCTTTCCATATCAGCTTATTAGTAACCTGCCTGCGGAGTTCGACAAACTGTTACAGAACTTTTTACACCGGAATCCCCCGAGTGGAAATTACCAGGGTAACTTTGCGGTGGAAAGTGTCATTATGGATGCCCTGAAATATGCCCATCAGTGCTTGATAGGTGAGTCATGGTATTGAACAACAGTAGAGTCTCTTAACACCGTGCTAACAGTCTTGTAATTGCCTCGTAATCATAAAAGGCTGGTCTAATTTTAAATTCTTGTTTTACAGAAATGTTTGTAATTTTGTTTTGTCAGTAAGCATCGCATTCCAGTTCCAAGTAATGTTCTTCAATGAATGTATTCACTTTTCCATTACAAGATTTCTTTTTATTGATTTTTTTAAAATAATATTTTGCTTTAGTCAATAGTTTAGATTTCACTTCACTTTGATGAAAATGGTTCTGACAGTGATTTCCAGATATCCAGGTTTCGTATCATAATACATGTAATATAATTATAGTGATAAATAGCATAGGGTGCTGCATCCATACACAAGCTGCATACTCTACATAATTAATAATGGATTGATCAGTGTGCACACATTACCTTCTCGACTCCCTTGGGCCTAAGCAAGTTGCTGTTTTCAAGTGCTACATATACTACCGTCTCTTCCTGCCTGGTATCCATTTCTTCCCAGATGAGAATGGACATTTTTCAATCGAGTTCTAACCAAGTAGAATGAAACTTTGATCCCTTGCGTCAGTGTAATCTGAAAGGTATCCAGTTCAAATATACAAAGTATACCATTTTGTTGTGTTTTAAGCATCTTTCCAAGATAGTTAAAAAAAATAAATAATAATAATATTTTTTTGGTCCGATATGAGATCAAAGATGTTACCTATACTTTACTAAACCACATTTGATATACATTTGTCACTGGTCATTGATGCAAGGATCAGCATAGATTAGTAATAACAGTTCCGGGTAGACCACACTCTTAACCCTCTCCCTGCTGGATTAATCATGAACACTGCTCTTTTAGGGCATCTCTGGTTGCCCGTAGCAGGGAGAGGGTTAAACCAGAGACGACAATGTCAGTAGGGAATTAGTACCCGCCTACTCAGTAGGACAACGTGACAATGGGAATACTTTACCTTCCAGCACTGAGTACGAAAACCAGCTTGTGTTGTATAGAGTCCTGGGAGTCTAGAGAAAGCAAGCGCGCACTGGTTCATGGAATCATAATATATCTAGTGCTTTGAGCATTACAATCATACACATAAATAAAATGATACACATGATAAAAAATTGCAATACTGTATTTTCAACATGCCAACTTATGTCGACTACTTTGGGGATTCAGATAGCATATCTGTTAGTTTGACCCCGGAGCAATAAAATAGATAATAATTATCATTTAGATGACATGTGCAGGTTTTTATGTGGATTTAAACAGAAATTTGGCAAGCACATAAAACAACTTGGCTTGTAGTTATTAACTTAATATTAAAATTACTTTTTACTTGTGATGGTAAAAGCAAATTACTTCTGCATGGAAGTATCGATACCCTTCACAAAGAAAGGCAGTACAGATGCTAGTACAAAAGTAGTACGTTGGACTTTGCAGTCAGTGACTCCGGGTTCAAATCGCATCCCGGGGCCCTAGTATCAAATTCAATGTTTGTGAAAGTCACCTTTTTGACTCAATTATGATAGGATGCTCTGTCTGTACCATGGCAATGTAGTTATCATCATTGGTCTGTCAGTACCAGTCGGTGCTCCTAGGTTTACTGCAACATGAAGCGCTATGATTTCTTCCTGCCCTAAACTGACAAGCCTTGATGCGAGAAAATAATCTTGAAAATGGCTCTAAAACCAAACCTAACAAAAACAAAAATTAATAAAATATACGAGCAACATAATTCTTACTGATTACTGATTACATATTCATTTCTGGTGTATGTACACTATTCCACAAAATTATGCAAGCATAATTTGTACATTTTTAACCATTTTTTCCTGCTTTCAGAAAAAATCCGAATTCGACAAGAACAGGATAAACATACAAAAACCACGTCCAAATCTCTGAGTGCTATTGAAGAATTTTGTGAGAAATTTGATCGAGCGGTTCGAAACACAATAGTAAGTATCATTCAGATATTTATATTATAGTTATCATTTACATATTGATATGTGCAATTCAGTTATTGATACGTGTAATTCAGGTATTGATATGGTTATTCAGATATTAATAAGTATAATTCAGATATTGATAGTTTTGATAGAGCATTAATTAGCCCTCTCCCTGCTGGATTGGGCACAGACATATTTCTTTAGGGCATCTCTGGTTGCCTTCAGCATTGAAAGGGTTAAATTAATACTTTCATGTATCAACTCTTTTCCTAATTGTAAATGTGTTTTTTTTTAGCTTTCTAATGATGTATTCATGTTGCACTTTAAAGACTTGTAGACATCTCAGAATCAGAATTGCTCTGTGGACTCCGTTCCACAGTGTGCATGATGTCCTCGGGTTAATGGAGTTATATGGTATCTTCTGGCATTAGAGTCTTACTGACGGGCTCTGCTTAGCGTTTTTCAATTAACTCTGGTATTATTCGTGCCGTTTCCTGAACCTTTCTGTTTTACCTACGCTGCCTCATACCTCACGTAAATCATGTGAACCACGTGAACGGTGCCCCTGTCTCTAGCCCACTCCATGAGTCATCACAATCTTAAAGTCCAGATAATTATACACTCAGACAAGTGAGCATACACAGGGTTGCTCAAAAAACGCCAATCGTGATGCGAAATCGGATTTGCTGGCTAAAATGTAATCGTACAGCCACCCACCCTCAAGATGTCGCCAGATCGTTCCTACGAGTTGCCCTAAAGGGGGAGAGAGGGTGAATTCCCTCCCTCCCCCCATCCCAACCCCTCTCGAGGCTGAGAGAGTACTCGGTGTGTAATGATGGATTATGGGAAAGTGGGTGTTAGTCAGATTACCCAAATCGTGTGTGATAATGGCGGATTAGATTTGGCGGCAGGTGGCTTGAGTCTTATACCGAATATAAATAGTAGGCAGTCTCAGGTATTTGAGATTATATGGAAACTATGCTGATGGGAATCATTGTAAGCCTTCAACATAAGGGATGTTTCTATAAGTTAACCATTAGGACTGTTGCATTTGATGAATTGTGAATAAAATCACTATTAAAATGTTTGTGATAAGTTCTAAAATGTCAGCAACATATAATGATTTGTAATATTTGACAGTGGTCCATTGCATGATAAATTGATTCTGAATATATTAAACTACAAGCATTCAATTAGGTTCACAAAATTCTTATTTTCATCTGCTTTGCACATCTGATACATATTTAGCTTTACATCACTTCAGGAATTTTTCACTGCACATCATCACATTTATTGTATTTCTCTTATCAAGCAAGCAGCATGTTTTTAGTGGTGTCTTGTATCCATGGGTATTATCATATAAGATTGCTATAATTCTGACGTATTTCAACATTGCGTAAGAGAATCTATGAGATAAAATGAGTTGATTTCTTCTAATCACAGCCCGAGCCATCCACATCGGTGAACCACGGCAATCCCATGATGCTCAACTCCGGGCAGATGGGCGGGGCCCAGATGGGGGTCGGACCAATGGGACCCATGGGGGTGGGGCAGATCATGAAGGATCCCAAATATGGAATGATGGATCCTTCAATGGTAAGTCTCTTTACTTGTTTTATACACAAATACAGTCATTGCATATCTTCTAGAACTATGACATTTCCTGTCAGATTGTAGACACCATTACAATAGTGGCGCATCTCTTTTGAAAGCATTAATCAGGGCTTGAAATTATAACAAAAATTAAAGTGCCCTGATGGCACTAGGCAAGAAACTTATAGGTGCCCTTTCACATTTGGTGGTGCCCATTTTGAATGATTCATGTGAATCTAATCGTTAAA
>JAUTBQ010049884.1:0-17643 GCA_032361185.1 Lepetodrilus ovalis
CCGCCGATCCCACTTGCTCTGGCGCAACCGTATCGCTACCCACATTGCTTGATGAATCTTGATGCTTTTCCATTGCCGTTGCGCCCATTGAACGCAAGTAGTAAGTCGTTTTCAAGCCACGCACCCATGCCAACTTATACAAGTTATCCATTTTGGGGCCCGATGGGTCTTTCAAATAAAGGTTTAATGACTGACCTTGGTCAATCCATTTTTGACGACGGCTTCCTGCTTCGATTAACCAACGTGAATCAATTTCAAATGCGCTGGCGTATTTCGCCTTGATTTCTTCGGGTACGCGGTCGATAGGCTGTACGCTTCCGTCGAAGTATTTCAGATCGTTGATCATCACTTCATCCCATAATCCACGCTCTTTTAGCTCGTTGACCATGTAAGGATTAACCACTGTGAACTCACCCGATAGGTTCGATTTAACAAACAGGTTTTGGTACGTTGGTTCAATTGATTGGCTTACGCCACAAATATTAGAAATGGTCGCCGTTGGTGCAATCGCCATCACGTTTGAATTTCGCATGCCGTGCGTTTTAACTTGATCACGTATGGCTTTCCAATCTAGCGTGCTGGACTTGTCCATTTGGTAATACTCTGCGCCACGCTGTTCTTCCATTAACGCTATTGAGTCAATAGGTAGGATGCCTTGGCTCCAGAGTGAACCCTCGTAGCTTGGGTAAGTGCCACGCTCTTCGGCAAGATCAGACGAGGTTTTAATCGCAAAGTAAGAAACCGCTTCCATACTTTTATCGGCAAACTCAACCGCTTCCATTGACGCATAAGGAATGTCTTGCTTGTAAAGCGCGTCTTGGAAGCCCATTAAACCTAAGCCAACAGGACGATGTTGCATATTCGATGCGCGCGCTTGCGGTACGCTGTAGTAGTTATATTCGATGACGTTATCGAGCATACGCATGGCGGTTTTTATGGTTTTTTGTAACATTTCCATATCAACGCCGTCGGCATTGGTGTGTTTGGCAAGATTCACAGAGCCTAGATTACACACGGCGATTTCATCGTCATTAGTGTGCAACATAATTTCGGTACAAAGGTTCGAGCTGTGTACCACTCCGACATGTTGGTTTGAATAACGAATATTACAAGGGTCTTTAAAGGTTACCCAAGGATGGCCTGTTTCAAACAACATACCGAGCATTTTGCGCCAAAGATCAACTGCTTTTAGGGTTTTGAATAGTCCCATGTCACCGCGTGCGGCTTTTTCTTCGTACGCTTCATAAGCCGTTACAAATTCCTTGCCCACAAGGTCGTGTAAATCTGGCACTTCTTCTGGGGAGAATAACGTCCATTCGCCTTCTTCTGCTACACGTTGCATGAAAAGATCAGGAATCCAATTAGCCGAGTTCATATCGTGGGTACGACGGCGTTCATCACCCGTGTTTTTACGAAGCTCGATAAACTCTTCGATGTCAACGTGCCATGTTTCCATGTAGGCACAAATCGCGCCTTTGCGTTTGCCACCTTGGTTGACGGCAACGGCTGTGTCATTGACGACTTTTAAGAAAGGTACAACCCCCTGAGATTTTCCGTTGGTTCCTTTTATGTGAGCGCCAAGGCCTCGTACACGCGTCCAGTCGTTGCCTAAACCACCTGCAAATTTAGAAAGCAGGGCATTGTCTTTGATGGAGCTGTAAATTCCATCAAGGCTATCTGGCACCGTGGTTAGGTAGCAAGAGGAGAGTTGAGGTCGACGCGTACCCGAGTTAAATAAGGTTGGCGTACTGCTCATAAAATTAAAGCTGGAAAGGAGGTTGTAAAACTCGATGGCGCGCTCTTCACGATTCACTTCGTTAATGGCTAAGCCCATTGATACGCGCATGAAAAATATTTGTGGTAGCTCGAAACGCACTTCTTTTTCGGTATGAATGAAGTAGCGGTCATAAAGGGTTTGTAAACCAAGGTAAGTGAACTGCTGATCGCGTTCTGGTTTAAGCGCCGCGCCTAATTTTGCAAGGTCGTAGCGTGTTAATTCTTCATCAAGAAGCTCTAATTCAACCGCTTGTTTAATGTATTTTTTAAGCGTGGCAGGATAGCGTTTCGCCATTTCTGTTTGGGTTGCTTCGGTTGGGCGATTATTAAGATAACTTAATGCTTCGCCACGTAAGCTGTCGAGTAACAAACGCGCCGCCACCATTGAATAATTAGGATCTTTTTCAATGTTGACGCGCGTTGCCATTACTAATGCAGAACTCACATCCTCTTCGGGAATGCCGTCGAACAAATTCCGCAGTGCTTCTTTGATAACAACGTCTTTTTCAACGCCGTCTAGCCCAGAAACTGCTTCCGCAATAATCTTGCGTAGGCGGTTCTCATCAAGTGGTTTGGTGTCCCCGTTTGATGTGGTTACATGGATGACATCTTTCTTAGATGTTTTCTTCGCTTTATTAACTTCTGCTTTTTCTGCGCGCAAATGAGCGCGTTCTTCACGATAAATAACGTAGGCACGCGCCACTTTACGCTCGCCAGAGCGCATTAACGCAAGCTCTACCTGATCTTGAATATCTTCGATGTGAACAATGCCGCCATCGGGCATACGACGAAATAAATTATCATTAACCTGCTCAGCCATAATGCGAACAGTATCGTGAATACGTGATGATGCCGCCGCAATTCCGCCTTCAACACCCAAAAATGCTTTAGTAAGCGCAACTTCAATTTTGCTACGATCAAAAGGCGTGACTTTGCCATTACGACGAATGACTTTATAAATCGCATTTTCATCGCTGATTGATGGTTGTTGAATCATTCCATCGACGTTATCTGTCACACTAGAGGCTAAAGCGTCTTGATGAATATTGCTTGGGTTGTCATTACTGACTGGTTGCATGTAATCCTCCAGCAGAGATAACAAGCCTTGTGACTTAATCTCTGGAATTTATTCTGTTTGGTGTAAAAAAAGATCGACTTTCCTGATAAAAATCCCACGTTATACGTCATTTATTTCTTGTCTTTTTGGGATAAAAATTTGATCTTTCAAAGACTTAAAACAAACTTGTAAATCTATTTATAGGAAAAGCAGTTTTCAGGTGCGCATACTATAGGATGTGGTCTGCGTCTTCGTCAAGCACAAGATATTGTGTTTATGCGTTTATTAAGGTGTTGATAGCTTGTGGATAAATTGGGTAAAAGTGCCATAGGGTCTACTAGGCTGTCTTGTGTATCCAGTCGTTCTTGTTCAGAAAAAATTCACAAATATTTCTGTTGCATTTAAGGTCATTTTAAGAATGTAAAAAAGACCGCCATATTGAAGTTTATAATGCCTGTATCAACCAGCTATTCATTTCGGCATACAAAGGCATAGCCGTTGCCAGAACATTATTATGCCCGCCGTTAGGAACCGTTAACCAGCGTTTTTTCTTGGTGTTAAGCGCATCGTAAAGCCCCCTTCCCTGAGCGGCTGGAATTAAAGCATCACTTTCGCCATGTACAATCAACGTGGGAATATTTACGCCCTTTGCCCATTCCTGCGGATTCATATCACTAAGCCTCGGCTTTCCCTGTAACCATTGCGCCATATCCAAATAAAAGAAAATAGCGGGTTTCAGGTGCTTCCATTTATTCGGCACTTGCCGATCAAGCACGCTATTTAACGATGAAAAACTACTTACCACCAATAAGGCATCCCACGTTTCAGGAGACTCGCTTGCGGCACGCATGGCAAATGCGCCCCCCATCGACATACCCCAAAGTGCCGCAGGTTCATCATCAGGCAAGTGATACTTTTGCTTCGCACTATTTAAGATCTTACGTGGCAAGCTTGCTTCTAAGGCGCTACTCCCAAATGCCATTGCCGAGATCGCACTATCACCGTGTGCAGGCAGATCAGGAATTAAGCAACGAAAGCCCGCCGCGACAAAACGCTCGGCAATAGGCAGTAGATCTTCTTTTCGCCCGCGCCTTCCATGCAACAGCACAATCGTTCCTCTTACCGTTCCATAGTTAGCAAGATGAATGCCTTTATTCGCCACTTGTCGTCGCAGTATTTCCCCACGCTTTCCTGCGCCTGTTTTACTGTTTGGCTCTACCAGCAAACATGAAATTTTATTTTCTAAACAATCAAACTGGCGAATTTTTAAACCGTATTTATCAGGATAAATTAAACGCGCTAAATGATAATTTTGAATCGCACGACGCGGCGGAGAGAATATTTGATCATTCAGCCAAACAGCCCCAAAAAGTGGCAGTATTGCGATGACTAAAAACAAGATAAGAAGTCGCTTTAGAATTTTTTGCTTTAAGACGTTAAACATAACACTTATCCAGAGGGCTTGAATGAAAGACAAGTTTAATAAAGCAAAGTGCAGATTATGTGCATGTCATTAGAAGATTATTTGCACAAAAAGGCATAAAAGGCGGGGGGTGTGCTTTTTTATTAATAAAAAGCTGAAAATTTCAGCATTTAGCTCTTTATTTCAGCCGTTTTAGTCGCCCACATCCACCAACGATCAATAAAATAAACGCTAACACAGCCCAAGGTATACATGAGCAGGTCGCCATAACTAAAGCTTGTTCCTAGAATGACTCGGATAAAGCTATTTTTAATTTCTAGAAGATCAAGCACGTTAAAATACTGCATAAACTCTAATGCAAAGGCAAATAAACAAACGGATATTGCCAGTGCTTTAGCATGAATATTTAAAACGGATTTAATGCCAAAATACAGGAGGATAACCACCAAAAAATCGCCAAAGCTATGTCGAATAAAAGATGAACTGGGGATTTTAAGGGCGATAAAGACTTCTATAAAAAATAGCGCAACGGCTACGCCTAGATAAGAGATTCGGTTTGCTTTGAGAAACATAATATTTGCCGCCTTCTAGGCTTAGTCACGATAGAAAGCGTAAAGAATATTGTAAAGTTATGCAGAATTTGTGTTTAAGACGCTTAAATTCTCAGGATATGGGCGTAAAGTGATTAAAAAAAGCACACCCCCCGCCTTTTATGCCTTTTTATGCAATCGTGTTCCTGTTGCTACTTTTTAGCGTTGACTACGCTTAGCCATGAGCCGTTGGCGGGATAACGCCTGTAAAAATCAAATACAGCAAAATAGCGCCAAAAATGATGCGGTAAATACCAAAGCCTACGAAGGTGAAGTTTTCTAGAAAGCGAATAAATAGTTTCATCGTGAAATACGCCACGATAAACGACACCACAAAGCCAACGGCTAACGTCAGTAAGCCTGCATCGGTAAAATCATCATAATGTTTTAGTAATTTATAACCGCTGGTTGCCGCCATAACAGGGAAGGCCAGAAGAAAAGAGAACTCGGCACTGGCTTTTCGGCTGAGTCCAACTAATAACGCGCCGATGATAGTAGAGCCTGCGCGACTGGTTCCTGGTACAAGTGCAAAAACCTGTGCCACGCCCACGAGAGCCGCCTGCTTGTAGGTAATATCTTCTACATTTAATATTTTGGGTGTTGCCGTTTTCTGAAAGTGTTCAACAATTAAGAAAACGATGCCGCCGATGATAAACATGGTAGCAACAATTTTTACCGAAAATAAAGCATCAATCTGATCTTTAAGCACAAAGCCAATGGCGGCAATCGGCAAAAAAGCAATAAACAGTTTTACCCATAAATTAAAGTGCTTTGGGTGAAATTTGTCTTTGTAGTTGGCAAAAACAGCAAGGATGGCAGACAGCTGAATAATCACTTCAAACGCGGTATTTTCTTTGGTTTGTGGCAAGCCCATTAATTCACTGCCAACAATTAAATGCCCTGTTGATGAAATCGGCAAAAACTCCGTAACACCTTCAATAATTCCTAGAATAACAGCGTGAATAATGTCCATAATCTTCTTTTAATATTTGTTTGTTTAATTTGCGAGGCATTGTAACGAACTTTTGATACTTTTCTTAGTGCTTATTTTATTAGAAAAATTGCATCTGCTAAGCAAACTACGCCGTATACTGGATATATGATTCGCATTTTATTATTCATTTTTGCATTTAATGCCTTACTTTCTCCTGCTTCGGCAAAGATATTGAAGCCATTCTAAAAGACGTTAAAGGTCGCCATCCTAAAAAGACAAGTGGATGGACAGCTAAAAACGGTAAACGATATCAAAATTAGCATTATGGAGGGCGCTGTCATGCGGGTTCGCCCAAAAGCTATGACGGTAGCGGTGATTATCGCAGGGCTTATTCCCATTATGATTGGCGATGGGACAGGTTCGGATGTTATGCGACGCATTGCCGCCCCCATGATTGGCGGAATGATAACCGCGCCGTTGCTTTCTCTTTTGGTTATTCCTGCAATCTATTTAATTTGGCAAAAACATAAACTAAAAATTCTGCAACAAAAGTAAAAGTTAGATACAATTCAGCCCACGTCCCGATAGCTCAGCAGGATAGAGCGGCCCCCTCCTAAGGGGCAGGCCGGGGGTTCGATTCCTCCTCGGGACGCCATTTTTTGTATTGGCGGCTACAAATATGCAACAAGAATCAACAAACACTCTGGTAATCGAAGGGTTACACAAAAGCATGGATAATTTTACTTCCGCAATGAAGGCGCGGGAGGATTTATTAATTGAAAGCGCCAAGCGTAATACCTTATTAATGCGCGTTGGTTTAGCGGGATTAGCAATTCTAGTCATTGCCTTATTTTTCTTAATTAGCTCACTCAATAATATAACGACCCATGTTGCGAGTTTGTCTTCAGACATGAAGGCGATGCAGGGTGATTTTCACCAAGTTTCGGCGGATATAAAGTTCATCCGTAAAGATTTTACTTTGGTGCAAAAGGAAATAAAGTCGCTAAATAGCTCGGTCGCATTCATGCAACTCGACGCGACAAAAATAAATAAAAATATCGCGGATATGAATGTTAGTTTTACGGAAGTGAATACAAACTTCCAAACGTCTCGAAAAATCCTAGCTCAGCTTGATAAAACACTGCATCACATGGATATTCGACTCACTGAGTTAGGTCAAACGGTGGGAGTACTTTCACAAAGCATGGTGGGAGTAGCAGATAATCTGAGTATTATGACACGGGATATCAATGCGCTCGCGGCACCTATGCGAAACCTTCCATATTCTTCTAGAAGACGATAAATCTTTGGCTTTCGTTATTGTTTGCACAAAACAGGCAAAAAGGCGGGGGGTGTGCTTTTTTAATGCTTTTAACGCAGTAAAACCTCTCCTCAAGTGCTGAGAAGAGGTTTTATTAGCCATTAATGATTAAAAATAATACCTGTATCGCCGACATCTACTCTAATTACATATCCAATATAAGAGTTTCTATCACTATTTCTTGCAGTCAACTTGAAAGACTATTTCAACCGACTTTGTACCTGTCTTTTCTTTAGGATTTTCAGGGTTTACAGTAAAAGCCATCGCTTTACCTTCGTAAGCTAGGCTGATCCCATTAAAGGCATCTTTTGGCTGAGAACCAGCTAACTCCGCATAGTTTTCTCTAGGAAAAAGCCCTTGCTTGCTTTTAAAATTAAACATTGGAGGAAGCTTCATAGCACTTGCCGAAGCCCGCTCTTGCTCTGTCACGGTAAAGGAGTATTGATTTTTAGGGTCACTCGCATTAATCACATAACCTGAAATATCGTTTACCAGCTCCTCTTTAGATGCCGTACAGAGTTGTATAGGAAGAGTATATGTCTTTCCTTCCAACTTAATGACAACATTCCCTTTATCAACTGGCGACATGACCTGTTTTTTTGGTTTTGCTTCTTCAGCATTTCCGCCACAGGCGCTAAGCACAACCAGACCAAGGGTTAAAATAAATATTGGTTTAATTAAATTCATGCTAACGACACCTCAATAAAGTAAATGGTTTATTCCCACCCTTGTTGACTAAAGCCTTCTATACAACTAGCTTGTATTTCAATAGACAAGCTCTTTCCTTTCTCTCCCTTCATAACATTATTGCTAGTAACATTCCCTTTGAGATGAATCTTTTTAGAGTCAATAGAAATAACTGGAATATTACCTTCCATTAATTCATCAATCATGACTGTCACACTAGCAGATAATGGAGGCTTACTGTTTATTTGAAATTGTGCTTCTTTACCGCCGTTGTTCGCCTGCACTGAGAGTGCAACGTTCTTAACGGTATCACCTGATTTAAAAATAACACCACGGCAATCCGACACGGCTAAAGACGTTCGCTTACCATTCGCCGTTACCGTAATACGACCTTTGGAAAAATCTTGGCTGGACTCTTTTCTTTGAGCGCTGTTTTCTACCTGTTGAGGCTCAACAATACGAGTATTTGTATCCCCTTGGGGCGTACTTGTTTCTGTTTCCCCCCCACAGGCGACTAAAAAAACCAAGGATGAGCTGAGTAAAAAAAACACGTTCTTTTTAAGAATTTTTTTAGCTAATGCTACAGGCAATATAATCATCGGCATATCCCTTTAAAACTGGGACACTCATTTCAAGTGTCCCCTTTATATTAATCATTTAAACAGTGTAGCGCTATATAGCGACATTTAGTTCTTGGGTTTAAATTGACCCCCTGGAAGAAGTTTCTTATTAAATTGATCACCTGGAAGTATTTGATGCTTAGGATTGATCAATTTAGGGTTAATCAACTGGGGATTAATACGCAAACCGGGGTTTAGCTCGTCTGCTAAAGGAGGACGCTTGCTTTTACAATCACTTTTAGGTCCACAATCCCATCTATCTTTAGCTTCATTCCAGTTACAAATACAAACCGCCTTTGCTTCACCACTTGATAATAATAAAGGCGCTGTATATAAAGCAGGAACAAGAAATACCGCGGGAAGTAAGCTTTTGAACATGATATTCATAATAATTCTCCTTTCTATATTGTATTGTTTATTTCCTCATCACTGTCACTATTCTTAAAGACAGCATTAAAAAAACATCTCTTTCTTAATAACATAAAAACATAGGCCTATTTGAGAAATTGATTATGATATGATATTTATCAAAATAATTTAACTATTAATTGCGATACTCACTCTTGTTAAAGTACAAATCCTGTCTAATTATTGCAATTACTCCTAACCTTTTATTTATTGGGAATATCAAATTTAATTATGAATTATTATTTATTTAACAAATTGCTCCTAGTTTCCCTACTCACAATCCTTAGCGCAACGAGTTATGCTGAGGATAAAGCCATTATTATTTTCGACGCATCTGGCAGTATGTGGGGAAGAATTAATGGAAGAACTAAAATAGCCATAGCAAAGGAAACCTTAGAAAAGGTAGTAACAAACTGGAATGAACAAAAATCATTGGGTTTGCTGGCTTATGGTCATCGTAGAAAGGGGGATTGCAACGACATACAAACATTGGTTTCAGTAGGAAGAGTTGATAAAAAAGCAATGATTGCTACGGTTCAACAAATTAGTCCAAAAGGCAAAACACCAATAAGTGCATCCATAAAAATTGCCGCCAATGAATTAAAATTCACGGAGGATAGCGCAACCATTATCCTAATCAGTGATGGTAAAGAAACGTGTCATGCAGACCCTTGTAAAACAGCGGCGGAACTTGAAAAACTAGGCGTTAATTTAACCGCCCATGTTATCGGTTTTGACGTTGACAAAGAAACCAGCAAACAACTCAAGTGTATTGCCACTAACACGGGGGGGCAATACTTTCCTGCCAATAGTGCAGAGCAGTTAAATCAAGCGCTTGAAAAAGTTGCTGAGCAATTAATAACAACTAAAGCTGTTGATACATCATTACACCAGATAAAAAAAGAACCTAAAATAATAAAAAACAATCTAAGGATATCGACTTATTACGCAACAAAACCAATCACCAGTAAATATATTGGTGTCTATAAAGATGTAAAAAACGAATTTAACAAGCACACATTAAAACAAGTTTCTATTGCGCGATATAAGAATAAGGGCGCTTTTAACCTACCCGCTGGTGACTATCTAATTAAGTCTAAAGCAGGCAATGTTGCAATAGAAAAGCATATAACAATAGATCCTAGCCATCTAACAGATATCCAATTAAATTATGACGCAGGAAAACTAAAAGCCCATGCTGTTTTAACATCCGATGGAACCGCCCAGCAGAGTAGAGCTATTACCATTTACTCGCTAAAAACAAATGAATCAAGCAAACCAACTCTTAAAAAAGTAGCAGATAAGCTCTACAAAAATATAGGTGATTTTTTCTTACCTCCAGGGGATTATATTGTTAAAGCGAGAAGTAGTTTTTCTGGTAACGCAAATGCTGAAGCCAAAATTACAATAGAAGCAGGAAGGTCTGTAGAATCCATTCTTAACTTTCATGCAGGAAAACTTAATGTACATACCATTCGCTCTGTAGGTAACAAACCAGCACAAAGTGAAAAAATAGTGGTGTATACAGAAGTTCTTAATGAGAGTGGAAAAGCAAAACTTCAAAAAGTAGCAGAGGGACTATTTACAACCAAGGTATCATTTGTTCTTAAAGCGGGTGACTACGTTATCAAAGCTTGGAATAAAAAAGAAGTAGCCCAAACTACCGTTCACATTAACGAAGGTGAAGACAGAAGCTTAGAGCTTGCTCTAAAAGAGCCCAATTGTGAAAATACCGGCAAATCTGTCTCTGCCGTCTGGAATAGCAAATGGAAAGAACTCACGCTACATCGTAATGGTAATAATATTAGCGGTGTCTACAAATATAAAAATGGCACTCTTGAAGGGGAAATGACCCATCCAAAAAGCTTAGATGCTTACTGGACACAAAGTTACAGTAGACAGAAATGTACAAAAAAATATAATGGACATGACTATTGGGGACGTACAACTCTGGTATTTAATGACAATCTTTGTAGTTTTAAAGCAAAGTGGGGCTATTGTAATGAAGAACTAAACAGAGACTGGTTCGGTAGTTATCTATCTGCATTTCCCGAAAATGATCAAATAAATAAATCAAATAGTAAGCACGCTAAAAACCTTGTAAATAACTTAACTCAAAGTACGAAAAATAACATAGTAAAGGTTGAAAACAACCTTGGAGGAGAGCTTGATTACAGCAAGAAAGTCTTGCCCATTAGCGTTAAAATTCTTTCAGAAAAAACAATTAAAATTGGAGAGATACACAATAATGGAGAAATACACTTCGACCTTCCAGATGTAAAAGTAGCTCCGCAGTATATTAAGCTTTATGGGGAAAACCCAATTTCTCTTGAGAAGATGTTCAATATGGGAAGTTGCACCAATAAAGGAAAACCTCTAAAAAATACTTACCAAGGAATCTATTCCCACAAGATAAAAAATATTCAAATTTCACTCTTTGATATTACGGTTGGAAGCATCATACCTCTAAGTGACAAAAGCCTATTAGATGAGGGTGAAAACCAAAAGAAAGTACTACAAAAAGGAAGTACCTATAGCTTCATTTTACTGGATAAAGATACACACTATAAAAAGAATTGTAGTACAGATTATTACGAGGGAATTTATGATCTTAATATAAATGTCCACGCTGACTTAAAACTAAAAAAAGGCTGGAACCTGATAGAAAAAAGGACGGAAGAAATTCAGGATTATAACAACGCAGAGCGTAACTACCATACGCAGGTTCCTAAACGCATTGGCTATTACCTAGCTAAAATAAATGATGCTAATGTTAAGTGGTACAGCAAACGCTATGCAAAAGATGGCGACATACAGCTCATAGAGAAAATAGTAAAGGCTAAACCACTAGATGAAGCAAGCATGACCCAAACCGTACCTAAAAAATTAGGGGAATTAACATTGGTCAGCAAAGAATATGGAAAGCAACTACCAAGAAGCAATAATTCACATACCTTTCATTTGCATTACGCAAGCTCAAATAATAAAGAAAAGGCGTTAGATATTTACATCAGTGATACTGCTGGAGACCCAGAAACACTTCTACAAGCAAAGCAAATCTACAAGATGGAAGCAGAGTACGGAGAAAATAAAGGTAACAATATCCCCTATGTTGCACAATCCAAAAGAGGGAAAAGCAAGCTTATTTACATATTGAATGACAGATTCGTTATTAATGCGCAGGCAACTCATATTACTCCTGCTGAGATATGGAAAGACATACAAGCTTTGTCTTTAGATGGAATGCTAAAACACTAGGCAAGTTGCAATAAATCTGACTAAACTTTTATCTGTTTTTTACTAACCCAAGAAAGGACATGAAAATGAAGAAAATATTTCTAATTAGCAATTTTTTTATAGTGTTTATTGCTCTTCTTAGCGTAACTTTATCAAATGAGGCTTACGCGAAGCGCACATGTAAATTGGTGTGCAATGAAGAAGGGTCTGAGTGTAATCAAGTATGCACAGGATCTCCTAAACCCGCTTGTTCCTGCATATTGAAATGTGTTAAAGACAAAGGTGGTCCTGGCGAAGAGTGTACTCAAATATGTAAACCTGCAGGCTGTAACGATGAACTAGGTGGTTGGAGTAATAATAGCTTACCCCCCATAGATAGCTATGGAGGTAAAACAAAACCTAAAGGACTAAAAAAACCTTTTATTAATCCTCAACTTATTAACCCTGGAACAGACAACTATGGTGAAAAACTTAAACCTAAGGGGCTAAAAAAACCTTTTATTAACCCTCAACTTATTAACCCTGGAACAGATAACTATGGTAAAAACCAAAGACCTAAAAATTTAAAAAAACCTCTTGTAAATCCTCAGGTAATTAATTAATTGTTAACAGTGGACACAACACAAGCTAAAGTCGTGAAGTGTCCACAACTTACATTACAAATGTGTTTCCATAAAACAACTTGTCTGCTGGCGCAATATTATTGGCATTTAACCTTATTTGATACTTGGATAAAGCCATCTAAACTAATTGTATAATTGCTTTTATAGGCTTTCTTTTCATGTGTATCTTTATCAAAATATGGATGAAAAGCAGATAAAATAACCTTTGTTTTTTCGTCTGTCTTTTCTACTTTGCAAACATCTATGGATGAAATTTCCGTATCAGAAAGTACTGATTGCACTGCTACATTATCATCATCAATACTTAGCAGATACGTTTTAGAGCAGCATCCAGTCGCGCCACCACTATTGACTAGCACAATCGCATTCTTTTTGGAATCACCCGTTAAATCAACAAATTGGAAAGCCTCTTTTAATTTCTTAGAAAAATATTCATCTTGCAATATCATTACAAAAGAATCTTCTCTATTAATATTTTCACTATTCCAAATTTCCTTACCCCTGTTCACTATACGTATTTGACGTTGCCACTCTTTATTTCTCATCGGGTAGTCAATAACACTAAAGCTCCCAAACACAATAGCTCGATCTTCATCAAGTAGTTCATCATCTGCAAACTTTTGCAGTGATGCCTTAAAAGAAAGGTAAGCATCACGATAATACTTATAGGCTTGCTTATTTTTATACTTAATACCAAAAATAGTGGTAACACAGTCATTGAATGAACTTTTAGCCTCTTCATGACACGCGCGTTTCCAAACATAAGAGCGTTCATAGGAACTATCTTTTGCCTTTACCGTTTGCCACCTGGTAAGCACATAATTTAGATATTAATTCTTATGAAAGGATTTTTTAGCATCTTCAGCAAGCAACTTTTCATTGGGTTTCAGTTGAAGATAATCTTTAGGTTTACCCACCCAAAGTGGCGAATAGACAAAAAATTCGACACTTCCCTCTGGAGATAAGAAAGATGCTTCATCATTAACCTCACGACCATCGTTTTTTGAATTCAAAGAAAAATCAACAGGGTAACTAACTTGAAAAAACGCCCCTGTATAAGTTTTATCTTTTGGTATGGCTAAAGTATAGGAACTAATAAAAAGTGACAATATTGCACCAAAAAGGGACAAGAGCTTCGTACTAAATTTCATAACCATTCCTTCCTTTAATATAATAAATGACCTTTAAATAAAAGCATGAAAAAAGTTGCTTTCCTTAATAACTATCTACTTTCGCTTCGTACGCTTTGATCCTCTATTCCCAAAAAACTTTCAATTTCTTGTTCTACATACTTGGCTTCTTCTATATTTTTAAAATTACTAAGTAACTCAATTAATCTATCCTGATGTGTCACAACGTGTAGCTGATAGCTATAGTAAGTTGTTTTACCTGACACTGAATTTTTTAACTCTTTTCTTACAAAGACCTGCTTAATATCGCTAACAGGAACTTGCAAATTACCAAGCCAAGGTAGTGGCTGATGTTTAATTATTAATTTATCCGTTGTCAGTAAAACTGTTGTTTTATTAATAAGTTTGGCAAGCCCAATATAAGCCATAAAAGCAGGTATTAAAAAGAAACCAATAAGAATAAGATTACGTATCAAATCTATTTGCACAAAGCTTCCCTTGGTTTGTATATATATCATCATGACCCAAAAAGCGGCCATCCCTAACAATACCCAGCCTGTATTTGAGCGCCACTGATAAGATATCTTAAGAAAATCTGTTGACTGGTATTTTTGTAAGCGCTCTATTGCGTTTAATAAAACTGAAGATTTATCTGATTTTTTCATCATTGAAAAGAAGAACAGAAATATGCCAAGTAAAAAAACAAAACCGGGGAAAAAGAATAAAGAGAGTACATTATTTACATGAACAGTAGACAAATCATCAATATCGTAATTAATCTCAACTTTTGAGCCTACTGGATAATTATACCAAGAAGCACTTTCAAAGGTTGTGACTGTATGCTCCGAGCCATTTTTATCGACGAAGATAAAACTTGGTTTGTAACTGTAAGAATCAGAAGTTTTAATTTCTTTTACAGCTTCAACTGTGGCAACGGCAAAATCAGACCCCATGAAAGTTAAGATATTATAACTAACAGAAAGTGCCGCTATAATGAATAAACCAATAGCAATCTTATGAACAAGTGACTTAATTTTTGATGTCGCTTGATTAATATTTTGTTGTAGCGTTTCGACCGCCTTTTTTTCTGATTCACTCAAATCAAATTGATTTTCATTCGTGCCAAGTGCTTCAATAAGATTTGTTGGTTGAATATCCGACTGAGTAATCTCCCCTCTAACCAGTAAATCACTAATATTAAGATATTTTTCAATTTGCTCTTCAATAAACTGCGCTTGCAGGCTGTTATCCAATCCAGTTAAAAGAGACTTTTCTTCTTCATTATGATTGATAAGATGAACTTCATAATATACAGAACGATTGGCAGTGTTTGTTCTACTGGCAATAAAACGTTTGCTGTAAACCTGTTTAATATCATTCACATTAATACGTTGCCGGCCTAGCCACGGTAAAGGTGAGTGTTTAACCTCAAGCACCTCATTACTGACATAAATTTGAGTGGTATTAATAAGCTTCGCAATACCGTAATAAATCAAACCTAGTTGAAAAATGCCAAACAATAGCAACCACTCAACACTGTCCTTCATTGTAAAAATCAGAGCAATAAAAAACAGCAGACCAAAACCTATGAAGAAAAACCCTTCGTAGGAAAACCATTTCCTATTTATTTGTAAATAGTTATCAAAGCGTTTAACTTCAATACTTTTTGGTAATGCTATTTCAAGAGGCTCCTTACTATGATGCTTATTACTCTTTAATTTAATATTATCAGAGGTGTATGAAGTGCTATCACTTGAGGTTTTTAGATGGTCTTTTTCATTTAAAACAAGGCGATCACGATATTTTGAAATACCTTGTGTATTCGTGTTTTTTTTCATAATACGACTCATCCAGAAAATAGCGCCCCCTAAAGGAATCATGTACTGGCTAAGCTCAAGAAATTGAGAAAAATCGTATATGAGTAAAGACACCATTAAGACGACAAGACCAACACCTACCAAAGAGAAAATATGGATCGTCTGATAGGTCTTTTTAAGTTCTATCGTATATTCAGCCTCGGTTAACTTAACTTTTGTCGGCGTTTTAGAATGCTCATTATCATCTGGAAAAGGTGTCTTCATGATATATCGTCCCTGATGCGTTATTAAATTTACAAAAACTGAAACTCAAAAACCATATGATTAATAAAGGGATATTAATCAGCAACATTTACTTAATAGTGACATATTTACACATGCAAAGTAATAACGGATGCTAGCGAAGAATACAAATAACTCAAAACACGCTCAAAACTAATTGAAACCTCTCCTCAGTGCTGAGAAGAGGTTTTACTAGCCATTAATGATTAAAAACAATACCTGTATCACCGATATCTACTCTAATCATATCTCCAGCAGAAAACTCACCGCTTAGAATCTTCTGAGCCAATGGATTTTCAATCTGGCTTTGTATCGCCCTTTTTAATGGACGTGCGCCGTAAACAGGGTCAAAGCCTTCTTCACCAATAAGATCGAGTGCGGCGTCGCTAAAGGTAATATTAAGATCATTATCTGCCAATCGGCTTCCCAATATTTTTAATTGGATGGCCGCAATTTCACGAATTTCTTCCTTACCGAGTGGCCTAAAGACAACGCTATCATCAATGCGGTTAATAAATTCAGGTCTAAAGTGCGTACCAACAATTTCCATAACCGCTTGCTTCATGGAATCATAATCGCCATCCACCATTGTTTGAATCACGTCCGAACCAAGGTTCGATGTCATAATCACAACGGTATTGCTAAAGTCTACGGTACGACCTTGTCCATCGGTTAAACGACCATCATCCAACACTTGCAGAAGAATATTAAAAACATCTGGATGCGCTTTCTCAACTTCATCTAACAACACAACAGAGTACGGCTTACGGCGCACAAGCTCTGTTAGATAGCCACCTTCTTCGTAGCCAACATAACCTGGAGGCGCACCAATAAGGCGAGCGACCGAGTGCTTTTCCATAAATTCTGACATATCAATACGAACCATCGCTTCTTCCGTATCAAACAAGAAATTTGCCAGCGCTTTACTCAACTCTGTTTTACCCACGCCAGTTGGCCCAAGGAATAAGAACGAGCCGTTTGGCCGACTAGGATCAGACAAGCCTGCACGAGAACGCCTGATGGCATTTGAAACGGCATCAATGGCTTCTTTTTGACCGATGACTTGTTTTTGAAGCGCTTCTTCCATGCGAATTAGTTTTTCACGCTCGCCTTCTAACATTTTGGAAACAGGGATACCTGTCCACATGGCTACAATTTCTGCGATTTCATCTTCTGTAACCTTGTTACGCAAAAGCTGAAAATTCTCTGTTGCATCCGCTTCACTGGCTTCTTGTAATTGCTTTTCCAACTCGGGAATGCGCCCATATTGGATTTCAGACATGCGCTGTAAATCGCCTGCACGATGCGCGGTTTCTAGTTCGATACGCACTTGATCAAGCTCTTCTTTGATATGCGCCGTGCCTTGCACCGCCGCTTTTTCTGATTTCCAGATTTCTTCTAAATCGGAGAATTCTTTTTCCAACAAATCAATTTTATCTTGGAGTTCACTCAAGCGTTTTTTAGACGCATCATCATCTTCTTTTTTAAGCGCCTCGCGTTCAATTTTATATTGGATAAGCTTACGTTCTAGCTTATCCATTGCCTCAGGTTTTGAGTCAATTTCTAAACGAATGCGCGATGCCGCCTCGTCGATAAGGTCGATAGCTTTATCTGGCAACTGACGATCAGAAATATAGCGGTGAGACAAGGTTGCCGCCGCGACAATTGCAGGGTCGGTAATTTCTACACCGTGATGCGCTTCATAACGCTCTTTTAATCCGCGCAAAATTGCAACCGT